>JBCGBM010000293.1:0-86317 GCA_038501925.1 Xenopus petersii
TCCCTGTACATTATTACACAGAAAAAGGAAATCCTCTCAAACAATTTATATTATTTGATTACAACGGAGTTTACGGTAGGCGGCCATTTCTGGATAACGGATAGCATCCCTGTACATTATTACACAGAAAAAGGAAATCCTGTCAAACAATTTATATTATTTGATTAGAACGGAGTTTATGGTAGACGGCCATTTCTGGATAACGGGTTTCTGGATAACGGATCCCATCCCTGTACATTATTACACAGAAAAAGGAAATCCTCTCAAACAATTTATATTATTTGATTAGAACAGAGTTCATGGTAGGCGGCCATTTCTGGATAACGGATAGCATCCCTGTACATTATTACACAGAAAAAGGAAATCCTCTCAAACAATTTATATTATTTGATTAGAACGGAGTTTATGGTAGGCGGCCATTTCTGGATAACAGATCCCATCCCTGTACATTATTACACAGAAAAAGGAAATCCTGTCAAACAATTTATATTATTTTATTAGAACGGAGTTTATGGTAGACGGCCATTTCTGGATAACGGGTATCTGGATAACGGATCCCATCCCTGTACATTATTACACAGAAAAAGGAAATCCTCTCAAACAATTTATATTATTTGATTAGAACGGAGTTTATGGTAGATGGCCATTTCTGGATAACGGGTTTCTGGATAACGGATCCCATCCCTGTACATTATTACACAGAAAAAGGAAATCCTCTCAAACAATTTATATTATTTGATTAGAACGGAGTTTATGGTAGACGGCCATTTCTGGATAACGGTTTTCTGGATAAAAGATCCCATCCCTGTACATTATTACACAGAAAAAGGAAATCCTCTCAAACAATTTATATTATTTGATTAGAACGGAGTTTATGGTAGATGGCCATTTCTGGATAACGGATAGCATCCCTGTACATTATTACAAAGAAAAAGGAAATCCTCTCAAACAATTTATATTATTTGATTAGAACGGAGTTTATGGTAGACGGCCATTTCTGGATAACGGGTTTCTGGATAACAGATCCCATCCCTGTACATTATTACACAGAAAAAGGAAATCCTCTCAAACAATTTATATTATTTGATTAGAACGGAGTTTATGGTAGATGGCCATTTCTGGATAACGGGTTTCTGGATAACGGATCCCATCCCTGTACATTATTACACAGAAAAAGGAAATCCTCCCAAACAATTTATATTATTTGATTAGAACGGAGTTTATGGTAGATGGCCATTTCTGGATAACGGGTTTCTGGATAACGGATCCCATCCCTGTACATTATTACACAGAAAAAGGAAATCCTCTCAAACAATTTATATTATTTGATTAGAACGGAGTTTATGGTAGACGGCCATTTCTGGATAACAGGTTTCTGGATAACGGATCCCATCCATGTACAGTATTACACAGAAAAAGGAAATCCTCTCAAACAATTTATATTATTTGATTAGAACGGAGTTTATGGTAGACGGCCATTTCTGGATAACGGTTTTCTGGATAAAAGATCCCATCCCTGTACATTATTACACAGAAAAAGGAAATCCTCTCAAACAATTTATATTATTTGATTAGAACGGAGTTTATGGTAGATGGCCATTTCTGGATAACGGATAGCATCCCTGTACATTATTACAAAGAAAAAGGAAATCCTCTCAAACAATTTATATTATTTGATTAGAACGGAGTTTATGGTAGACGGCCATTTCTGGATAACGGGTTTCTGGATAACAGATCCCATCCCTGTACATTATTACACAGAAAAACGGAAATCCTCTCAAACAATTTATATTATTTGATTAGAACGGAGTTTATGGTAGATGGCCATTTCTGGATAACGGATAGCATCCCTGTACATTATTACACAGAAAAAGGAAATCCTCTCAAACAATTTATATTATTTGATTAGAACGGAGTTTATGGTAGACGGCCATTTCTGGATAACGGGTTTCTGGATAACAGATCCCATCCCTGTACATTATTACACAGAAAAACGGAAATCCTCTCAAACAATTGATATTATTTGATTAGAACGGAATTTATGGTAGATGGCCATTTCTGGATAACGGGTTTCTGGATAACGGATCCCATCCCTGTACATTATTACACAGAAAAAGGAAATCCTCTCAAACAATTTATATTATTTGATTACAACGGAGTTTATGGTAGGCGGCCATTTCTGGATAACGGATAGCATCCCTGTACATTATTACACAGAAAAAGGAAATCCTGTCAAACAATTTATATTATTTGATTAAAACGGAGTTTATGGTAGATGGCCATTTCTGGATAACGGGTTTCTGGATAACGGATCCCATCCCTGTACATTATTACACAGAAAAAGGAAATCCTCTCAAACAATTTATATTATTTGATTAGAACAGAGTTTATGGTAGGCGGCCATTTCTGGATAACGGATAGCATCCCTGTACATTATTACACAGAAAAAGGAAATCCTCTCAAACAATTTATATTATTTGATTAGAACGGAGTTTATGGTAGGCGGCCATTTCTGGATAACGGGTTTCTGGATAACGGATCCCATCCCTGTATATTATTACACAGAAAAAGGAAATCCTCTCAAACAATTTATATTATTTGATTAGAACGGAGTTTATGGTAGATGGCCATTTCTGGATAACGGATAGCATCCCTGTACATTATTACACAGAAAAAGGAAATCCTCTCAAACAATTTATATTATTTGATTAGAACGGAGTTTATGGTAGACGGCCATTTCTGGATAACGGGTTTCTGGATAACAGATCCCATCCCTGTACATTATTACACAGAAAAACGGAAATCCTCTCAAACAATTGATATTATTTGATTAGAACGGAATTTATGGTAGATGGCCATTTCTGGATAACGGGTTTCTGGATAACGGATCCCATCCCTGTACATTATTACACAGAAAAAGGAAATCCTCTCAAACAATTTATATTATTTGATTACAACGGAGTTTATGGTAGGCGGCCATTTCTGGATAACGGATAGCATCCTTACTAGAACATTATTACACAGAAAAAGGAAATCCTGTCAAACAATTTATATTATTTGATTAAAACTGAGTTTATGGTAGATGGCCATTTCTGGATAACGGGTTTCTGGATAACGGATCCCATCCCTGTACATTATTACACAGAAAAAGGAAATCCTCTCAAACAATTTATATTATTTGATTAGAACAGAGTTTATGGTAGGCGGCCATTTCTGGATAACGGATAGCATCCCTGTACATTATTACACAGAAAAAGGAAATCCTCTCAAACAATTTATATTATTTGATTAGAACGGAGTTTATGGTAGGCGGCCATTTCTGGATAACGGGTTTCTGGATAACGGATCCCATCCCTGTATATTATTACACAGAAAAAGGAAATCCTCTCAAACAATTTATATTATTTGATTAGAACGGAGTTTATGGTAGACGGCCATTTCTGGATAACGGGTTTCTGGATAACGGATCCCATCCCTGTACATTATTTCACAGAAAAAGGAAATCCTCTCAAACAATTTATATTATTTGATTAGAACAGAGGTTATGGTAGGCGGCCATTTCTGGATAACGGATCCCATCCCTGTACATTATTGCACAGAAAAAGGAAATCCTGTCAAACTATTTATATTATTTGATTAGAACGGAGTTTATGGTAGATGGCCATTTCTGGATAACAGGTTTCTGGATAACGGATCCCATCCCTGTACATTATTACACAGAAAAAGGAAATCCTCTCAAACAATTTATATTATTTGATTAGAACGGAGTTTATGGTAGGCAGCCATTTCTGGATAACGGATAGCATCCCTGTACATTATTACACAGGAAGAGGAAGTCCTCTCAAACAATTTATATTATTTGATTAGAACGGAGTTTATGGTAGGCGGCCATTTCTGGATAACGGATCCCATCCCTGTACATTATTACACAGAAAAAGGAAATCCTGTCAAACAATTTATATTATTTTATTAGAACGGAGTTTATGGTAGATGGCCATTTCTGGATAACGGGTTTCTGGATAACGGATCCCATCCCTGTACATTATTACACAGAAAACGGAAATCCTCTCAAACAATTTATATTATTTGATTAGAACAGAGTTTATGGTAGATGGCCATTTCTGGATAACGGGTTTCTGGATAACGGATCCCATCCCTGTACATTATTACATAGAAAAAGGAAATCCTCTCAAACAATTTATATTATTTGATTAGAACGGAGTTTATGGTAGACGGCCATTTCTGGATAACGGGTTTCTGGATAACGGATCCCATCCCTGTACAGTATTACACAGAAAAAGGAAATCCTCTCAAACAATTTATATTATTTGATTAGAGCAGAGTTTATGGTAGGCGGCCATTTCTGGATAACGGATAGCATCCCTGTACATTATTACACAGAAAAAGGAAATCCTCTCAAACAATTTATATTATTTGATTAGAACGGAGTTTATGGTAGATGGCCATTTCTGGATAATGGGTTTCTGGATAACAGATCCCATCCCTGTACATTATTACACAGAAAAAGGAAATCCTCTCAAACAATTTATATTATTTGATTAGAACGGAGTTTATGGTAGATGGCCATTTCTGGATAACGGGTTTCTGGATAACGGATCCCATCCCTGTACATTATTACACAGAAAAAGGAAATCCTCTCAAACAATTTATATTATTTGATTACAACGGAGTTTATGGTAGGCGGCCATTACTGGATAACGGATAGCATCCCTGTACATTATTACACAGAAAAAGGAAATCCTGTCAAACAATTTATATTATTTGATTAAAACGGAGTTTATGGTAGATGGCCATTTCTGGATAACGGGTTTCTGGATAACGGATCCCATCCCTGTACATTATTACACAGAAAAAGGAAATCCTGTCAAAAAATTTATATTATTTGATTGGAACGGAGTTTATGGTAGATGGCCATTTCTGGATAACGGGTTTCTGGATAACGGATCCCATCCCTGTACATTATTACACAGAAAAAGGAAATCCTCTCAAACAATTTATATTATTTGATTAGAACGGAGTTTATGGTAGATGGCCATTTCTGGATAACGGGTTTCTGGATAACGGATCCCATCCCTGTACATTATTACACAGAAAAAGGAAATCCTCTCAAACAATTTATATTATTTGATTACAACGGAGTTTATGGTAGACGGCCATTTCTGGATAACAGGTTTCTGGATAACGGATCCCATCCATGTACAGTATTACACAGAAAAAGGAAATCCTCTCAAACAATTTATATTATTTGATTAGAGCAGAGTTTATGGTAGGCGGCCATTTCTGGATAACGGATAGCATCCCTGTACATTATTACACAGAAAAAGGAAATCCTCTCAAACAATTTATATTATTTGATTAGAACGGAGTTTATGGTAGACGGCCACTTCTGGATAACGGGTTTCTGGATAACAGATCCCATCCCTGTACATTATTACACAGAAAAAGGAAATCCTCTCAAACAATTTATATTATTTGATTAGAACGGAGTTTATGGTAGATGGCCATTTCTGGATAACGGGTTTCTGGATAACGGATCCCATCCCTGTACATTATTACACAGAAAAAGGAAATCCTCTCAAACAATTTATATTATTTGATTACAACGGAGTTTATGGTAGGCGGCCATTTCTGGATAACGGATAGCATCCCTGTACATTATTACACAGAAAAAGGAAATCCTCTCAAACAATTTATATTATTTGATTAAAACGGAGTTTATGGTAGATGGGCATTTCTGGATAACGGGTTTCTGGATAACGGATCCCATCCCTGTACATTATTACACAGAAAAAGGAAATCCTGTCAAACAATTTATATTATTTGATTAGAACGGAGTTTATGGTAGATGGCCATTTCTGGATAACGGGTTTCTGGATAACGGATCCCATCCCTGTACATTATTACACAGAAAAAGGAAATCCTCTCAAAAAATTTATATTATTTGATTAGAACGGAGTTTATGGTAGACGGCCATTTCTGGATAACGGGTTTCTGGATAACAGATCCCATCCCTGTACATTATTACACAGAAAAAGGAAATCCTCTCAAACAATTTATATTATTTGATTAGAACGGAGTTTATGGTAGACGGCCATTTCTGGATAACGGGTTTCTGGATAACGGATCCCATCCCTGTACAGTATTACACAGAAAAAGGAAATCCTCTCAAACAATTTATATTATTTGATTAGAGCAGAGTTTATGGTAGGCGGCCATTTCTGGATAACGGATAGCATCCCTGTACATTATTACACAGAAAAAGGAAATCCTCTCAAACAATTTATATTATTTGATTAGAACGGAGTTTATGGTAGACGGCCATTTCTGGATAACGGGTTTCTGGATAACAGATCCCATCCCTGTACATTATTACACAGAAAAAGGAAATCCTCTCAAACAATTTATATTATTTGATTAGAACGGAGTTTATGGTAGATGGCCATTTCTGGATAACGGGTTTCTGGATAACGGATCCCATCCCTGTACATTATTACACAGAAAAAGGAAATCCTCTCAAACAATTTATATTATTTGATTACAACGGAGTTTATGGTAGGCGGCCATTTCTGGATAACGGATAGCATCCCTGTACATTATTACACAGAAAAAGGAAATCCTGTCAAACAATTTATATTATTTGATTAGAACGGAGTTTATGGTAGACGGCCATTTCTGGATAACGGGTTTCTGGATAACAGATCCCATCCCTGTACATTATTACACAGAAAAACGGAAATCCTCTCAAACAATTTATATTATTTGATTAGAACGGAATTTATGGTAGATGGCCATTTCTGGATAACGGGTTTCTGGATAACGGATCCCATCCCTGTACATTATTACACAGAAAAAGGAAATCCTCTCAAACAATTTATATTATTTGATTAGAACGGAGTTTATGGTAGATGGCCATTTCTGGATAGCGGATAGCATCCCTGTACATTATTACACAGAAAAAGGAAATCCTCTCAAACAATTTATATTATTTGATTAGAACGGAGTTTATGGTAGACGGCCATTTCTGGATAACGGGTTTCTGGATAACGGATCCCATCCCTGTACAGTATTACACAGAAAAAGGAAATCCTCTCAAACAATTTATATTATTTGATTAGAGCAGAGTTTATGGTAGGCGGCCATTTCTGGATAACGGATAGCATCCCTGTACATTATTACACAGAAAAAGGAAATCCTCTCAAACAATTTATATTATTTGATTAGAACGGAGTTTATGGTAGATGGCCATTTCTGGATAACGGGTTTCTGGATAACAGATCCCATCCCTGTACATTATTACACAGAAAAAGGAAATCCTCTCAAACAATTTATATTATTTGATTAGAACGGAGTTTATGGTAGATGGCCATTTCTGGATAACGGGTTTCTGGATAACGGATCCCATCCCTGTACATTATTACACAGAAAAAGGAAATCCTCTCAAACAATTTATATTATTTGATTACAACGGAGTTTATGGTAGGCGGCCATTTCTGGATAACGGATAGCATCCCTGTACATTATTACACAGAAAAAGGAAATCCTGTCAAACAATTTATATTATTTGATTAAAACGGAGTTTATGGTAGATGGCCATTTCTGGATAACGGGTTTCTGGATAACGGATCCCATCCCTGTACATTATTACACAGAAAAAGGAAATCCTGTCAAACAATTTATATTATTTGATTGGAACGGAGTTTATGGTAGATGGCCATTTCTGGATAACGGATTTCTGGATAACGGATCCCATCCCTGTACATTATTACACAGAAAAAGGAAATCCTCTCAAACAATTTATATTATTTGATTAGAACGGAGTTTATGGTAGACGGCCATTTCTGGATAACGGGTTTCTGGATAACAGATCCCATCCCTGTACATTATTACACAGAAAAAGGAAATCCTCTCAAACAATTTATATTATTTGATTAGAACGGAGTTTATGGTAGACGGCCATTTCTGGATAACGGGTTTCTGGATAACGGATCCCATCCCTGTATAGTATTACACAGAAAAAGGAAATCCTCTCAAACAATTTATATTATTTGATTAGAGCAGAGTTTATGGTAGGCGGCCATTTCTGGATAACGGATAGCATCCCTGTACATTATTACACAGAAAAAGGAAATCCTCTCAAATAATTTATATTATTTGATTAGAACGGAGTTTATGGTAGACGGCCATTTCTGGATAACGGGTTTCTGGATAACAGATCCCATCCCTGTACATTATTACACAGAAAAAGGAAATCCTCTCAAACAATTTATATTATTTGATTAGAACGGAGTTTATGGTAGATGGCCATTTCTGGATAACGGGTTTCTGGATAACGGATCCCATCCCTGTACATTATTACACTCACAGAAAAAGGAAATCCTCTCAAACAATTTATATTATTTGATTACAACGGAGTTTATGGTAGGCGGCCATTTCTGGATAACTGATAGCTTCCCTGTACATTATTACACAGAAAAAGGAAATCCTGTCAAACAATTTATATTATTTGATTAAAACGGAGTTTATGGCAGATGGCCATTTCTGGATAACGGGTTTCTGGATAACGGATCCCATCCCTGTACATTATTACACAGAAAAAGGAAATCCTCTCAAACAATTTATATTATTTGATTAGAACGGAGTTTATGGTAGATGGCCATTTCTGGATAACGGGTTTCTGGATAACGGATCCCATCCCTGTACATTATTACACAGAAAAAGGAAATCCTCTCAAACAATTTATATTATTTGATTAGAACGGAGTTTATGGTAGACGGCCATTTCTGGATAACAGGTTTCTGGATAACGGATCCCATCCATGTACAGTATTACACAGAAAAAGGAAATCCTCTCAAACAATTTATATTATTTGATTAGAGCAGAGTTTATGGTAGGCGGCCATTTCTGGATAACGGATAGCATCCCTGTACATTATTACACAGAAAAAGGAAATCCTCTCAAAACAATTTATATTATTTGATTAGAACGGAGTTTATGGTAGACGGCCACTTCTGGATAACGGGTTTCTGGATAACAGATCCCATCCCTGTACATTATTACACAGAAAAAGGAAATCCTCTTAAACAATATATATTATTTGATTAGAACGGAGTTTATGGTAGATGGCCATTTCTGGATAACGGGTTTCTGGATAACGGATCCCATCCCTGTACATTATTACACAGAAAAGGAAATCCTCTCAAACAATTTATATTATTTGATTACAACGGAGTTTATGGTAGGCGGCCATTTCTGGATAACGGATAGCATCCCTGTACATTATTACACAGAAAAAGGAAATCCTGTCAAACAATTTATATTATTTGATAAAACGGAGTTTATGGTAGATGGCCATTTCTGGATAACGGGTTTCTGGATAACGGATCCCATCCCTGTACATTATTACACAGAAAAAGGAAATCCTCTCAAACAATTTATATTATTTGATTAGAACGGAGTTTATGGTAGACGGCCATTTCTGGATAACGGGTTTCTGGATAACAGATCCCATCCCTGTACATTATTACACAGAAAAAGGAAATCCTCTCAAACAATTTATATTATTTGATTAGAACGGAGTTTATGGTAGATGGCCATTTCTGGATAACGGATAGCATCCCTGTACATTATTACACAGAAAAGGAAATCCTCTCAAACAATTTATATTATTTGATTAGAACGGAGTTTATGGTAGACGGCCATTTCTGGATAACGGGTTTCTGGATAACAGATCCATCCCTGTACATTATTACACAGAAAAACGGAAATCCTCTCAAACAATTTATATTATTTGATTAGAACGCAATTTATGGTAGATGGCCATTTCTGGATAACGGGTTTCTGGATAACGGATCCCATCCCTGTACATTATTACACAGAAAAAGGAATCCTCTCAAACAATTTATATTATTTGATTACAACGGAGTTTATGGTAGGCGTCCATTTCTGGATAACGGATAGCATCCCTGTACATTATTACACAGAAAAAGGAAATCCTGTCAAACAATTTATATTATTTGATTAGAACGGAGTTTATGGTAGACGGCCATTTCTGGATAACGGGTTTCTGGATAACGGATCCCATCCCTGTACATTATTTCACAGAAAAAGGAAATCCTCTCAAACAATTTATATTATTTGATTAGAACAGAGGTTATGGTAGGCGGCCATTTCTGGATAACGGATCCCATCCCTGTACATTATTGCACAGAAAAAGGAAATCCTGTCAAACAATTATATTATTTGATTAGAACGGAGTTTATGGTAGATGGCCATTTCTGGATAACAGGTTTCTGGATAACGGATCCCATCCCTGTACATTATTACACAGAAAAAGGAAATCCTCTCAAACAATTTATATTATTTGATTAGAACGGAGTTTATGGTAGGCAAGCCATTTCTGGATAACGGATAGCATCCCTGTACATTATTACACAGAAAGAGGAAGTCGTCTCAAACAATTTATATTATTTGATTAGAACGGAGATTATGGTAGGTGGCCATTTCTGGATAACGGATCCCATCCCTGTACATTATTACACAGAAAAAGGAAATCCTGTCAAACAATTTATATTATTTTATTAGAACGTAGTTTATGGTAGATGGCCATTTCTGGATAA
This sequence comes from Xenopus petersii, assembly GCA_038501925.1. Lineage (NCBI taxonomy): Eukaryota > Metazoa > Chordata > Amphibia > Anura > Pipidae > Xenopus > Xenopus petersii. Next base: position 10,638 of record JBCGBM010000293.1, read on the forward strand.
CGGGTTTCTGGATAACGGATCCCATCCCTGTACATTATTACACAGAAAAAGGAAATCCTCTCAAACAATTTATATTATTTGATTAGAACAGAGTTTATGGTAGATGGCCCATTCTGGATAACGGGTTTCTGGATAACGGATCCCATCCCTGTACATTATTACATAGAAAAAGGAAATCCTCTCAAACAATTTATATTATTTGATTAGAACGGAGTTTATGGTAGACGGCCATTTCTGGATAACGGGTTTCTGGATAACGGATCCCATCCCTGTACAGTATTACACAGAAAAAGGAAATCCTCTCAAACAATTTATATTATTTGATTAGAGCAGAGTTTATGGTAGGCGGCCATTTCTGGATAACGGATAGCATCCCTGTACATTATTACACAGAAAAAGGAAATCCTCTCAAACAATTTATATTATTTGATTAGAACGGAGTTTATGGTAGATGGCCATTTCTGGATAACGGGTTTCTGGATAACAGATCCCATCCCTGTACATTATTACACAGAAAAAGGAAATCCTCTCAAACAATTTATATTATTTGATTAGAACGGAGTTTATGGTAGATGGCCATTTCTGGATAACGGGTTTCTGGATAACGGATCCCATCCCTGTACATTATTACACAGAAAAAGGAAATCCTCTCAAACAATTTATATTATTTGATTAGAACGGAGTTTATGGTAGACGGCCATTTCTGGATAACGGGTTTCTGGATAACAGATCCCATCCCTGTACATTATTACACAGAAAAAGGAAATCCTCTCAAACAATTTATATTATTTGATTAGAACGGAGTTTATGGTAGACGGCCATTTCTGGATAACGGGTTTCTGGATAACGGATCCCATCCCTGTACAGTATTACACAGAAAAAGGAAATCCTCTCAAACAATTTATATTATTTGATTAGAGCAGAGTTTATGGTAGGCGGCCATTTCTGGATAACGGATAGCATCCCTGTACATTATTACACAGAAAAAGGAAATCCTCTCAAACAATTTATATTATTTGATTAGAACGGAGTTTATGGTAGACGGCCATTTCTGGATAACGGGTTTCTGGATAACAGATCCCATCCCTGTACATTATTACACAGAAAAGGGAAATCCTCTCAAACAATTTATGTTATTTGATTAAAACGGAGTTTATGGTAGATGGCCATTTCTGGATAACGGGTTTCTGGATAACGGATCCCATCCCTGTACATTATTACACAGAAAAAGGAAATCCTCTCAAACAATTTATATTATTTGATTACAACGGAGTTTATGGTAGGCGGCCATTTCTGGATAACGGATAGCTTCCCTGTACATTATTACACAGAAAAAGGAAATCCTGTCAAACAATTTATATTATTTGATTAAAACGGAGTTTATGGTAGATGGCCATTTCTGGATAACGGGTTTCTGGATAACGGATCCCATCCCTGTACATTATTACACAGAAAAAGGAAATCCTCTCAAACAATTTATATTATTTGATTAGAACGGAGTTTATGGTAGATGGCCATTTCTGGATAACGGATAGCATCCCTGTACATTATTACACAGAAAAAGGAAATCCTCTCAAACAATTTATATTATTTGATTAGAACGGAGTTTATGGTAGACGGCCATTTCTGGATAACGGGTTTCTGGATAACAGATCCCATCCCTGTACATTATTACACAGAAAAACGGAAATCCTCTCAAACAATTTATATTATTTGATTAGAACGGAATTTATGGTAGATGGCCATTTCTGGATAACGGGTTTCTGGATAACGGATCCCATCCCTGTACATTATTACACAGAAAAAGGAAATCCTCTCAAACAATTTATATTATTTGATTAGAACGGAGTTTATGGTAGATGGCCATTTCTGGATAGCGGATAGCATCCCTGTACATTATTACACAGAAAAAGGAAATCCTCTCAAACAATTTATATTATTTGATTAGAACGGAGTTTATGGTAGATGGCCATTTCTGGATAACGGGTTTCTGGATAACGGATCCCATCCCTGTACATTATTACATAGAAAAAGGAAATCCTCTCAAACAATTTATATTATTTGATTAGAACGGAGTTTATGGTAGACGGCCATTTCTGGATAACGGGTTTCTGGATAACGGATCCCATCCCTGTACAGTATTACACAGAAAAAGGAAATCCTCTCAAACAATTTATATTATTTGATTAGAGCAGAGTTTATGGTAGGCGGCCATTTCTGGATAACGGATAGCATCCCTGTACATTATTACACAGAAAAAGGAAATCCTCTCAAACAATTTATATTATTTGATTAGAACGGAGTTTATGGTAGATGGCCATTTCTGGATAACGGGTTTCTGGATAACAGATCCCATCCCTGTACATTATTACACAGAAAAAGGAAATCCTCTCAAACAATTTATATTATTTGATTAGAACGGAGTTTATGGTAGATGGCCATTTCTGGATAACGGGTTTCTGGATAACGGATCCCATCCCTGTACATTATTACACAGAAAAAGGAAATCCTCTCAAACAATTTATATTATTTGATTAGAACGGAGTTTATGGTAGACGGCCATTTCTGGATAACGGGTTTCTGGATAACAGATCCCATCCCTGTACATTATTACACAGAAAAAGGAAATCCTCTCAAACAATTTATATTATTTGATTAGAACGGAGTTTATGGTAGACGGCCATTTCTGGATAACGGGTTTCTGGATAACGGATCCCATCCCTGTACAGTATTACACAGAAAAAGGAAATCCTCTCAAACAATTTATATTATTTGATTAGAGCAGAGTTTATGGTAGGCGGCCATTTCTGGATAACGGATAGCATCCCTGTACATTATTACACAGAAAAAGGAAATCCTCTCAAACAATTTATATTATTTGATTAGAACGGAGTTTATGGTAGACGGCCATTTCTGGATAACGGGTTTCTGGATAACAGATCCCATCCCTGTACATTATTACACAGAAAAGGGAAATCCTCTCAAACAATTTATGTTATTTGATTAAAACGGAGTTTATGGTAGATGGCCATTTCTGGATAACGGGTTTCTGGATAACGGATCCCATCCCTGTACATTATTACACAGAAAAAGGAAATCCTCTCAAACAATTTATATTATTTGATTACAACGGAGTTTATGGTAGGCGGCCATTTCTGGATAACGGATAGCTTCCCTGTACATTATTACACAGAAAAAGGAAATCCTGTCAAACAATTTATATTATTTGATTAAAACGGAGTTTATGGTAGATGGCCATTTCTGGATAACGGGTTTCTGGATAACGGATCCCATCCCTGTACATTATTACACAGAAAAAGGAAATCCTCTCAAACAATTTATATTATTTGATTAGAACGGAGTTTATGGTAGATGGCCATTTCTGGATAACGGATAGCATCCCTGTACATTATTACACAGAAAAAGGAAATCCTCTCAAACAATTTATATTATTTGATTAGAACGGAGTTTATGGTAGACGGCCATTTCTGGATAACGGGTTTCTGGATAACAGATCCCATCCCTGTACATTATTACACAGAAAAACGGAAATCCTCTCAAACAATTTATATTATTTGATTAGAACGGAATTTATGGTAGATGGCCATTTCTGGATAACGGGTTTCTGGATAACGGATCCCATCCCTGTACATTATTACACAGAAAAAGGAAATCCTCTCAAACAATTTATATTATTTGATTAGAACGGAGTTTATGGTAGATGGCCATTTCTGGATAGCGGATAGCATCCCTGTACATTATTACACAGAAAAAGGAAATCCTCTCAAACAATTTATATTATTTGATTAGAACGGAGTTTATGGTAGACGGCCATTTCTGGATAACGGGTTTCTGGATAACGGATCCCATCCCTGTACAGTATTACACAGAAAAAGGAAATCCTCTCAAACAATTTATATTATTTGATTAGAGCAGAGTTTATGGTAGGCGGCCATTTCTGGATAACGGATAGCATCCCTGTACATTATTACACAGAAAAAGGAAATCCTCTCAAACAATTTATATTATTTGATTAGAACGGAGTTTATGGTAGATGGCCATTTCTGGATAACGGGTTTCTGGATAACAGATCCCATCCCTGTACATTATTACACAGAAAAAGGAAATCCTCTCAAACAATTTATATTATTTGATTAGAACGGAGTTTATGGTAGATGGCCATTTCTGGATAACGGGTTTCTGGATAACGGATCCCATCCCTGTACATTATTACACAGAAAAAGGAAATCCTCTCAAACAATTTATATTATTTGATTACAACGGAGTTTATGGTAGGCGGCCATTTCTGGATAACGGATAGCATCCCTGTACATTATTACACAGAAAAAGGAAATCCTGTCAAACAATTTATATTATTTGATTAAAACGGAGTTTATGGTAGATGGCCATTTCTGGATAACGGGTTTCTGGATAACGGATCCCATCCCTGTACATTATTACACAGAAAAAGGAAATCCTGTCAAACAATTTATATTATTTGATTGGAACGGAGTTTATGGTAGATGGCCATTTCTGGATAACGGATTCTGGATAACGGATCCCATCCCTGTACATTAATACACAGAAAAAGGAAATCCTCTCAAACAATTTATATTATTTGATTAGAACGGAGTTTATGGTAGACGGCCATTTCTGGATAACGGGTTTCTGGATAACAGATCCCATCCCTGTACATTATTACACAGAAAAAGGAAATCCTCTCAAACAATTTATATTATTTGATTAGAACGGAGTTTATGGTAGACGGCCATTTCTGGATAACGGGTTTCTGGATAACGGATCCCATCCCTGTACAGTATTACACAGAAAAAGGAAATCCTCTCAAACAATTTATATTATTTGATTAGAGCAGAGTTTATGGTAGGCGGCCATTTCTGGATAACGGATAGCATCCCTGTACATTATTACACAGAAAAAGGAAATCCTCTCAAATAATTTATATTATTTGATTAGAACGGAGTTTATGGTAGACGGCCATTTCTGGATAACGGGTTTCTGGATAACAGATCCCATCCTGTACATTATTACACAGAAAAGGGAAATCCTCTCAAACAATTTATATTATTTGATTAGAACGGAGTTTATGGTAGATGGCCATTTCTGGATAATGGGTTTCTGGATAAAGGATCCCATCCCTGTACATTATTACACAGAAAAAGGAAATCCTCTCAAACAATTTATATTATTTGATTACAACGGAGTTTATGGTAGGCGGCCATTTCTGGATAACGGATAGCTTCCCTGTACATTATTACACAGAAAAAGGAAATCCTGTCAAACAATTTATATTATTTGATTAAAACGGAGTTTATGGTAGATGGCCATTTCTGGATAACGGGTTTCTGGATAACGGATCCCATCCCTGTACATTATTACACAGAAAAAGGAAATCCTCTCAAACAATTTATATTATTTGATTAGAACGGAGTTTATGGTAGATGGCCATTTCTGGATAACGGGTTTCTGGATAACGGATCCCATCCCTGTACATTATTACACAGAAAAAGGAAATCCTCTCAAACAATTTATATTATTTGATTAGAACGGAGTTTATGGTAGACGGCCATTTCTGGATAAAGGGTTTCTGGATAACAGATCCCATCCCTGTACATTATTACACAGAAAAAGGAAATCCTCTCAAACAATTTATATTATTTGATTAGAACGGAGTTTATGGTAGACGGCCATTTCTGGATAACGGGTTTCTGGATAACAGATCCCATCCCTGTACATTATTACACAGAAAAAGGAAATCCTCTCAAACAATTTATATTATTTGATTAGAACGGAGTTTATGGTAGATGGCCATTTCTGGATAACGGGTTTCTGGATAACGGATCCCATCCCTGTACATTATTACACAGAAAAAGGAAATCCTCTCAAACAATTTATATTATTTGATTACAACGGAGTTTACGGTAGGCGGCCATTTCTGGATAACGGATAGCATCCCTGTACATTATTACACAGAAAAAGGAAATCCTGTCAAACAATTTATATTATTTGATTAGAACGGAGTTTATGGTAGACGGCCATTTCTGGATAACGGGTTTCTGGATAACGGATCCCATCCCTGTACATTATTACACAGAAAAAGGAAATCCTCTCAAACAATTTATATTATTTGATTAGAACAGAGTTCATGGTAGGCGGCCATTTCTGGATAACGGATAGCATCCCTGTACATTATTACACAGAAAAAGGAAATCCTCTCAAACAATTTATATTATTTGATTAGAACGGAGTTTATGGTAGGCGGCCATTTCTGGATAACAGATCCCATCCCTGTACATTATTACACAGAAAAAGGAAATCCTGTCAAACAATTTATATTATTTTATTAGAACGGAGTTTATGGTAGACGGCCATTTCTGGATAACGGGTATCTGGATAACGGATCCCATCCCTGTACATTATTACACAGAAAAAGGAAATCCTCTCAAACAATTTATATTATTTGATTAGAACGGAGTTTATGGTAGATGGCCATTTCTGGATAACGGGTTTCTGGATAACGGATCCCATCCCTGTACATTATTACACAGAAAAAGGAAATCCTCTCAAACAATTTATATATTTGATTAGAACGGAGTTTATGGTAGACGGCCATTTCTGGATAACGGTTTTCTGGATAAAAGATCCCATCCCTGTACATTATTACACAGAAAAAGGAAATCCTCTCAAACAATTTATATTATTTGATTAGAACGGAGTTTATGGTAGATGGCCATTTCTGGATAACGGATAGCATCCCTGTACATTATTACAAAGAAAAAGGAAATCCTCTCAAACAATTTATATTATTTGATTAGAACGGAGTTTATGGTAGACGGCCATTTCTGGATAACGGGTTTCTGGATAACAGATCCCATCCCTGTACATTATTACACAGAAAAAGGAAATCCTCTCAAACAATTTATATTATTTGATTAGAACGGAGTTTATGGTAGATGGCCATTTCTGGATAACGGGTTTCTGGATAACGGATCCCATCCCTGTACATTATTACACAGAAAAAGGAAATCCTCCCAAACAATTTATATTATTTGATTAGAACGGAGTTTATGGTAGATGGCCATTTCTGGATAACGGGTTTCTGGATAACGGATCCCATCCCTGTACATTATTACACAGAAAAAGGAAATCCTCTCAAACAATTTATATTATTTGATTAGAACGGAGTTTATGGTAGACGGCCATTTCTGGATAACAGGTTTCTGGATAACGGATCCCATCCATGTACAGTATTACACAGAAAAAGGAAATCCTCTCAAACAATTTATATTATTTGATTAGAACGGAGTTTATGGTAGACGGCCATTTCTGGATAACGGTTTTCTGGATAAAAGATCCCATCCCTGTACATTATTACACAGAAAAAGGAAATCCTCTCAAACAATTTATATTATTTGATTAGAACGGAGTTTATGGTAGATGGCCATTTCTGGATAACGGATAGCATCCCTGTACATTATTACAAAGAAAAAGGAAATCCTCTCAAACAATTTATATTATTTGATTAGAACGGAGTTTATGGTAGACGGCCATTTCTGGATAACGGGTTTCTGGATAACAGATCCCATCCCTGTACATTATTACACAGAAAAACGGAAATCCTCTCAAACAATTTATATTATTTGATTAGAACGGAGTTTATGGTAGATGGCCATTTCTGGATAACGGATAGCATCCCTGTACATTATTACACAGAAAAAGGAAATCCTCTCAAACAATTTATATTATTTGATTAGAACGGAGTTTATGGTAGACGGCCATTTCTGGATAACGGGTTTCTGGATAACAGATCCCATCCCTGTACATTATTACACAGAAAAACGGAAATCCTCTCAAACAATTGATATTATTTGATTAGAACGGAATTTATGGTAGATGGCCATTTCTGGATAACGGGTTTCTGGATAACGGATCCCATCCCTGTACATTATTACACAGAAAAAGGAAATCCTCTCAAACAATTTATATTATTTGATTACAACGGAGTTTATGGTAGGCGGCCATTTCTGGATAACGGATAGCATCCCTGTACATTATTACACAGAAAAAGGAAATCCTGTCAAACAATTTATATTATTTGATTAAAACGGAGTTTATGGTAGATGGCCATTTCTGGATAACGGGTTTCTGGATAACGGATCCCATCCCTGTACATTATTACACAGAAAAAGGAAATCCTCTCAAACAATTTATATTATTTGATTAGAACAGAGTTTATGGTAGGCGGCCATTTCTGGATAACGGATAGCATCCCTGTACATTATTACACAGAAAAAGGAAATCCTCTCAAACAATTTATATTATTTGATTAGAACGGAGTTTATGGTAGGCGGCCATTTCTGGATAACGGGTTTCTGGATAACGGATCCCATCCCTGTATATTATTACACAGAAAAAGGAAATCCTCTCAAACAATTTATATTATTTGATTAGAACGGAGTTTATGGTAGATGGCCATTTCTGGATAACGGATAGCATCCCTGTACATTATTACACAGAAAAAGGAAATCCTCTCAAACAATTTATATTATTTGATTAGAACGGAGTTTATGGTAGACGGCCATTTCTGGATAACGGGTTTCTGGATAACAGATCCCATCCCTGTACATTATTACACAGAAAAACGGAAATCCTCTCAAACAATTGATATTATTTGATTAGAACGGAATTTATGGTAGATGGCCATTTCTGGATAACGGGTTTCTGGATAACGGATCCCATCCCTGTACATTATTACACAGAAAAAGGAAATCCTCTCAAACAATTTATATTATTTGATTACAACGGAGTTTATGGTAGGCGGCCATTTCTGGATAACGGATAGCATCCCTGTACATTATTACACAGAAAAAGGAAATCCTGTCAAACAATTTATATTATTTGATTAAAACTGAGTTTATGGTAGATGGCCATTTCTGGATAACGGGTTTCTGGATAACGGATCCCATCCCTGTACATTATTACACAGAAAAAGGAAATCCTCTCAAACAATTTATATTATTTGATTAGAACAGAGTTTATGGTAGGCGGCCATTTCTGGATAACGGATAGCATCCCTGTACATTATTACACAGAAAAAGGAAATCCTCTCAAACAATTTATATTATTTGATTAGAACGGAGTTTATGGTAGGCGGCCATTTCTGGATAACGGGTTTCTGGATAACGGATCCCATCCCTGTATATTATTACACAGAAAAAGGAAATCCTCTCAAACAATTTATATTATTTGATTAGAACGGAGTTTATGGTAGACGGCCATTTCTGGATAACGGGTTTCTGGATAACGGATCCCATCCCTGTACATTATTTCACAGAAAAAGGAAATCCTCTCAAACAATTTATATTATTTGATTAGAACAGAGGTTATGGTAGGCGGCCATTTCTGGATAACGGATCCCATCCCTGTACATTATTGCACAGAAAAAGGAAATCCTGTCAAACTATTTATATTATTTGATTAGAACGGAGTTTATGGTAGATGGCCATTTCTGGATAACAGGTTTCTGGATAACGGATCCCATCCCTGTACATTATTACACAGAAAAAGGAAATCCTCTCAAACAATTTATATTATTTGATTAGAACGGAGTTTATGGTAGGCAGCCATTTCTGGATAACGGATAGCATCCCTGTACATTATTACACAGGAAGAGGAAGTCCTCTCAAACAATTTATATTATTTGATTAGAACGGAGTTTATGGTAGGCGGCCATTTCTGGATAACGGATCCCATCCCTGTACATTATTACACAGAAAAAGGAAATCCTGTCAAACAATTTATATTATTTTATTAGAACGGAGTTTATGGTAGATGGCCATTTCTGGATAACGGGTTTCTGGATAACGGATCCCATCCCTGTACATTATTACACAGAAAACGGAAATCCTCTCAAACAATTTATATTATTTGATTAGAACAGAGTTTATGGTAGATGGCCATTTCTGGATAACGGGTTTCTGGATAACGGATCCCATCCCTGTACATTATTACATAGAAAAAGGAAATCCTCTCAAACAATTTATATTATTTGATTAGAACGGAGTTTATGGTAGACGGCCATTTCTGGATAACGGGTTTCTGGATAACGGATCCCATCCCTGTACAGTATTACACAGAAAAAGGAAATCCTCTCAAACAATTTATATTATTTGATTAGAGCAGAGTTTATGGTAGGCGGCCATTTCTGGATAACGGATAGCATCCCTGTACATTATTACACAGAAAAAGGAAATCCTCTCAAACAATTTATATTATTTGATTAGAACGGAGTTTATGGTAGATGGCCATTTCTGGATAATGGGTTTCTGGATAACAGATCCCATCCCTGTACATTATTACACAGAAAAAGGAAATCCTCTCAAACAATTTATATTATTTGATTAGAACGGAGTTTATGGTAGATGGCCATTTCTGGATAACGGGTTTCTGGATAACGGATCCCATCCCTGTACATTATTACACAGAAAAAGGAAATCCTCTCAAACAATTTATATTATTTGATTACAACGGAGTTTATGGTAGGCGGCCATTACTGGATAACGGATAGCATCCCTGTACATTATTACACAGAAAAAGGAAATCCTGTCAAACAATTTATATTATTTGATTAAAACGGAGTTTATGGTAGATGGCCATTTCTGGATAACGGGTTTCTGGATAACGGATCCCATCCCTGTACATTATTACACAGAAAAAGGAAATCCTGTCAAAAAATTTATATTATTTGATTGGAACGGAGTTTATGGTAGATGGCCATTTCTGGATAACGGGTTTCTGGATAACGGATCCCATCCCTGTACATTATTACACAGAAAAAGGAAATCCTCTCAAACAATTTATATTATTTGATTAGAACGGAGTTTATGGTAGATGGCCATTTCTGGATAACGGGTTTCTGGATAACGGATCCCATCCCTGTACATTATTACACAGAAAAAGGAAATCCTCTCAAACAATTTATATTATTTGATTACAACGGAGTTTATGGTAGACGGCCATTTCTGGATAACAGGTTTCTGGATAACGGATCCCATCCATGTACAGTATTACACAGAAAAAGGAAATCCTCTCAAACAATTTATATTATTTGATTAGAGCAGAGTTTATGGTAGGCGGCCATTTCTGGATAACGGATAGCATCCCTGTACATTATTACACAGAAAAAGGAAATCCTCTCAAACAATTTATATTATTTGATTAGAACGGAGTTTATGGTAGACGGCCACTTCTGGATAACGGGTTTCTGGATAACAGATCCCATCCCTGTACATTATTACACAGAAAAAGGAAATCCTCTCAAACAATTTATATTATTTGATTAGAACGGAGTTTATGGTAGATGGCCATTTCTGGATAACGGGTTTCTGGATAACGGATCCCATCCCTGTACATTATTACACAGAAAAAGGAAATCCTCTCAAACAATTTATATTATTTGATTACAACGGAGTTTATGGTAGGCGGCCATTTCTGGATAACGGATAGCATCCCTGTACATTATTACACAGAAAAAGGAAATCCTCTCAAACAATTTATATTATTTGATTAAAACGGAGTTTATGGTAGATGGGCATTTCTGGATAACGGGTTTCTGGATAACGGATCCCATCCCTGTACATTATTACACAGAAAAAGGAAATCCTGTCAAACAATTTATATTATTTGATTAGAACGGAGTTTATGGTAGATGGCCATTTCTGGATAACGGGTTTCTGGATAACGGATCCCATCCCTGTACATTATTACACAGAAAAAGGAAATCCTCTCAAAAAATTTATATTATTTGATTAGAACGGAGTTTATGGTAGACGGCCATTTCTGGATAACGGGTTTCTGGATAACAGATCCCATCCCTGTACATTATTACACAGAAAAAGGAAATCCTCTCAAACAATTTATATTATTTGATTAGAACGGAGTTTATGGTAGACGGCCATTTCTGGATAACGGGTTTCTGGATAACGGATCCCATCCCTGTACAGTATTACACAGAAAAAGGAAATCCTCTCAAACAATTTATATTATTTGATTAGAGCAGAGTTTATGGTAGGCGGCCATTTCTGGATAACGGATAGCATCCCTGTACATTATTACACAGAAAAAGGAAATCCTCTCAAACAATTTATATTATTTGATTAGAACGGAGTTTATGGTAGACGGCCATTTCTGGATAACGGGTTTCTGGATAACAGATCCCATCCCTGTACATTATTACACAGAAAAAGGAAATCCTCTCAAACAATTTATATTATTTGATTAGAACGGAGTTTATGGTAGATGGCCATTTCTGGATAACGGGTTTCTGGATAACGGATCCCATCCCTGTACATTATTACACAGAAAAAGGAAATCCTCTCAAACAATTTATATTATTTGATTACAACGGAGTTTATGGTAGGCGGCCATTTCTGGATAACGGATAGCATCCCTGTACATTATTACACAGAAAAAGGAAATCCTGTCAAACAATTTATATTATTTGATTAAAACGGAGTTTATGGTAGATGGCCATTTCTGGATAACGAGTTTCTGGATAACGGATCCCATCCCTGTACATTATTACACAGAAAAAGGAAATCCTGTCAAACAATTTATCTTATTTGATTAGAACAGAGTTTATGGTAGATGGCCATTTCTGGTTAACGGGTTTCTGGATAACAGATCCCATCCCTGTACATTATTACACAGAAAAAGGAAATCCTCTCAAACAATTTATATTATTTGATTAGAACGGAGTTTATGGAAGGCGGCCATTTCTGGATAACGGATCCCATCCCTGTACATTATTACACAGAAAAAGGAAATCCTCTCAACCAATTTATATTATTTGATTAGAACAGAGTTTATGGTAGGCGGCCATTTCAGGATAACGGATAGCATCCCTGTACATTATTACACAGAAAAAGGAAATCCTCTCAAACAATTTATATTATTTGATTAGAACAGAGTTTATGGTAGGCGGCCATTTCTGGATAACGGATAGCATCCCTGTACATTATTACACAGAAAAAGGAAATCCTCTCAAACAATTTATATTATTTGATTAGAACGGAGTTTATGGTAGGCGGCCATTTCTGGATAACGGGTTTCTGGATAACGGATCCCATCCCTGTACATTATTACACAGAAAAAGGAAATCCTCTCAAACAATTTATATTATTTGATTAGAACGGAGTTTATGGAAGGCGGCCATTTCTGGATAACGGATCCCATCCCTGTACATTATTACACAGAAAAAGGAAATCCTCTCAACCAATTTATATTATTTGATTAGAACAGAGTTTATGGTAGGCGGCCATTTCAGGATAACGGATAGCATCCCTGTACATTATTACACAGAAAAAGGAAATCCTCTCAAACAATTTATATTATTTGATTAGAACAGAGTTTATGGTAGGCGGCCATTTCTGGATAACGGATAGCATCCCTGTACATTATTACACAGAAAAAGGAAATCCTCTCAAACAATTTATATTATTTGATTAGAACGGAGTTTATGGTAGACGGCCATTTCTGGATAACGGGTTTCTGGATAACGGATCCCATCCCTGTACATTATTACACAGAAAAAGGAAATCCTCTCAAACAATTTATATTATTTGATTAGAACAGAGTTTATGGTAGGCGGCCATTTCTGGATAACGGATAGCATCCCTGTACATTCTTACACAAAAAAAGGAAATCCTCTCAAACAATTTATATTATTTGATTAGAACGGAGTTTATGGTAGGCGGCCATTTCTGGATAACGGGTTTCTGGATAACGGATCCCATCCCTGTACATTATTACACAGAAAAAGGAAATCCTCTCAAACAATTTATATTATTTGATTAGAACGGAGTTTATGGTAGACGGCCATTTCTGGATAACGGGTTTCTGGATAACGGATCCCATCCCTGTATATTATTACACAGAAAAAGGAAATCCTCTCAAACAATTTATATTATTTGATTAGAACGGAGTTTATGGTAGACGGCCATTTCTGGATAACGGGTTTCTGGATAACGGATCCCATCCCTGTACATTATTTCACAGAAAAAGGAAATCCTCTCAAACAATTTATATTATTTGATTAGAACAGAGGTTATGGTAGGCGGCCATTTCTGGATAACGGATCCCATCCCTGTACATTATTGCACAGAAAAAGGAAATCCTGTCAAACTATTTATATTATTTGATTAGAACGGAGTTTATGGTAGATGGCCATTTCTGGATAACAGGTTTCTGGATAACGGATCCCATCCCTGTACATTATTACACAGAAAAAGGAAATCCTCTCAAACAATTTATATTATTTGATTAGAACGGAGTTTATGGTAGGCAGCCATTTCTGGATAACGGATAGCATCCCTGTACATTATTACACAGGAAGAGGAAGTCCTCTCAAACAATTTATATTATTTGATTAGAACGGAGTTTATGGTAGGCGGCCATTTCTGGATAACGGATCCCATCCCTGTACATTATTACACAGAAAAAGGAAATCCTGTCAAACAATTTATATTATTTTATTAGAACGGAGTTTATGGTAGATGGCCATTTCTGGATAACGGGTTTCTGGATAACGGATCCCATCCCTGTACATTATTACACAGAAAACGGAAATCCTCTCAAACAATTTATATTATTTGATTAGAACAGAGTTTATGGTAGATGGCCATTTCTGGATAACGGGTTTCTGGATAACGGATCCCATCCCTGTACATTATTACATAGAAAAAGGAAATCCTCTCAAACAATTTATATTATTTGATTAGAACGGAGTTTATGGTAGACGGCCATTTCTGGATAACGGGTTTCTGGATAACGGATCCCATCCCTGTACAGTATTACACAGAAAAAGGAAATCCTCTCAAACAATTTATATTATTTGATTAGAGCAGAGTTTATGGTAGGCGGCCATTTCTGGATAACGGATAGCATCCCTGTACATTATTACACAGAAAAAGGAAATCCTCTCAAACAATTTATATTATTTGATTAGAACGGAGTTTATGGTAGATGGCCATTTCTGGATAATGGGTTTCTGGATAACAGATCCCATCCCTGTACATTATTACACAGAAAAAGGAAATCCTCTCAAACAATTTATATTATTTGATTAGAACGGAGTTTATGGTAGATGGCCATTTCTGGATAACGGGTTTCTGGATAACGGATCCCATCCCTGTACATTATTACACAGAAAAAGGAAATCCTCTCAAACAATTTATATTATTTGATTACAACGGAGTTTATGGTAGGCGGCCATTACTGGATAACGGATAGCATCCCTGTACATTATTACACAGAAAAAGGAAATCCTGTCAAACAATTTATATTATTTGATTAAAACGGAGTTTATGGTAGATGGCCATTTCTGGATAACGGGTTTCTGGATAACGGATCCCATCCCTGTACATTATTACACAGAAAAAGGAAATCCTGTCAAAAAATTTATATTATTTGATTGGAACGGAGTTTATGGTAGATGGCCATTTCTGGATAACGGGTTTCTGGATAACGGATCCCATCCCTGTACATTATTACACAGAAAAAGGAAATCCTCTCAAACAATTTATATTATTTGATTAGAACGGAGTTTATGGTAGATGGCCAGGAAATCCTCTCAAACAATTTATATTATTTGATTAGAACGGAGTTTATGGTAGATGGCCATTTCTGGATAACGGGTTTCTGGATAACGGATCCCATCCCTGTACATTATTACACAGAAAAAGGAAATCCTCTCAAACAATTTATATTATTTGATTAGAACGGAGTTTATGGTAGACGGCCATTTCTGGATAACAGGTTTCTGGATAACGGATCCCATCCATGTACAGTATTACACAGAAAAAGGAAATCCTCTCAAACAATTTATATTATTTGATTAGAGCAGAGTTTATGGTAGGCGGCCATTTCTGGATAACGGATAGCATCCCTGTACATTATTACACAGAAAAAGGAAATCCTCTCAAACAATTTATATTATTTGATTAGAACGGAGTTTATGGTAGACGGCCACTTCTGGATAACGGGTTTCTGGATAACAGATCCCATCCCTGTACATTATTACACAGAAAAAGGAAATCCTCTCAAACAATTTATATTATTTGATTAGAACGGAGTTTATGGTAGATGGCCATTTCTGGATAACGGGTTTCTGGATAACGGATCCCATCCCTGTACATTATTACACAGAAAAAGGAAATCCTCTCAAACAATTTATATTATTTGATTACAACGGAGTTTATGGTAGGCGGCCATTTCTGGATAACGGATAGCATCCCTGTACATTATTACACAGAAAAAGGAAATCCTCTCAAACAATTTATATTATTTGATTAAAACGGAGTTTATGGTAGATGGGCATTTCTGGATAACGGGTTTCTGGATAACGGATCCCATCCCTGTACATTATTACACAGAAAAAGGAAATCCTGTCAAACAATTTATATTATTTGATTAGAACGGAGTTTATGGTAGATGGCCATTTCTGGATAACGGGTTTCTGGATAACGGATCCCATCCCTGTACATTATTACACAGAAAAAGGAAATCCTCTCAAAAAATTTATATTATTTGATTAGAACGGAGTTTATGGTAGACGGCCATTTCTGGATAACGGGTTTCTGGATAACAGATCCCATCCCTGTACATTATTACACAGAAAAAGGAAATCCTCTCAAACAATTTATATTATTTGATTAG
Organism: Xenopus petersii; assembly: GCA_038501925.1. NCBI lineage: Eukaryota > Metazoa > Chordata > Amphibia > Anura > Pipidae > Xenopus > Xenopus petersii. Next base: position 27,369 of record JBCGBM010000293.1, read on the forward strand.
AACGGAGTTTATGGTAGACGGCCATTTCTGGATAACGGGTTTCTGGATAACGGATCCCATCCCTGTACAGTATTACACAGAAAAAGGAAATCCTCTCAAACAATTTATATTATTTGATTAGAGCAGAGTTTATGGTAGGCGGCCATTTCTGGATAACGGATAGCATCCCTGTACATTATTACACAGAAAAAGGAAATCCTCTCAAACAATTTATATTATTTGATTAGAACGGAGTTTATGGTAGACGGCCATTTCTGGATAACGGGTTTCTGGATAACAGATCCCATCCCTGTACATTATTACACAGAAAAAGGAAATCCTCTCAAACAATTTATATTATTTGATTAGAACGGAGTTTATGGTAGATGGCCATTTCTGGATAACGGGTTTCTGGATAACGGATCCCATCCCTGTACATTATTACACAGAAAAAGGAAATCCTCTCAAACAATTTATATTATTTGATTACAACGGAGTTTATGGTAGGCGGCCATTTCTGGATAACGGATAGCATCCCTGTACATTATTACACAGAAAAAGGAAATCCTGTCAAACAATTTATATTATTTGATTAAAACGGAGTTTATGGTAGATGGCCATTTCTGGATAACGAGTTTCTGGATAACGGATCCCATCCCTGTACATTATTACACAGAAAAAGGAAATCCTGTCAAACAATTTATCTTATTTGATTAGAACAGAGTTTATGGTAGATGGCCATTTCTGGTTAACGGGTTTCTGGATAACAGATCCCATCCCTGTACATTATTACACAGAAAAAGGAAATCCTCTCAAACAATTTATATTATTTGATTAGAACGGAGTTTATGGAAGGCGGCCATTTCTGGATAACGGATCCCATCCCTGTACATTATTACACAGAAAAAGGAAATCCTCTCAACCAATTTATATTATTTGATTAGAACAGAGTTTATGGTAGGCGGCCATTTCAGGATAACGGATAGCATCCCTGTACATTATTACACAGAAAAAGGAAATCCTCTCAAACAATTTATATTATTTGATTAGAACAGAGTTTATGGTAGGCGGCCATTTCTGGATAACGGATAGCATCCCTGTACATTATTACACAGAAAAAGGAAATCCTCTCAAACAATTTATATTATTTGATTAGAACGGAGTTTATGGTAGGCGGCCATTTCTGGATAACGGGTTTCTGGATAACGGATCCCATCCCTGTACATTATTACACAGAAAAAGGAAATCCTCTCAAACAATTTATATTATTTGATTAGAACGGAGTTTATGGAAGGCGGCCATTTCTGGATAACGGATCCCATCCCTGTACATTATTACACAGAAAAAGGAAATCCTCTCAACCAATTTATATTATTTGATTAGAACAGAGTTTATGGTAGGCGGCCATTTCAGGATAACGGATAGCATCCCTGTACATTATTACACAGAAAAAGGAAATCCTCTCAAACAATTTATATTATTTGATTAGAACAGAGTTTATGGTAGGCGGCCATTTCTGGATAACGGATAGCATCCCTGTACATTATTACACAGAAAAAGGAAATCCTCTCAAACAATTTATATTATTTGATTAGAACGGAGTTTATGGTAGACGGCCATTTCTGGATAACGGGTTTCTGGATAACGGATCCCATCCCTGTACATTATTACACAGAAAAAGGAAATCCTCTCAAACAATTTATATTATTTGATTAGAACAGAGTTTATGGTAGGCGGCCATTTCTGGATAACGGATAGCATCCCTGTACATTCTTACACAAAAAAAGGAAATCCTCTCAAACAATTTATATTATTTGATTAGAACGGAGTTTATGGTAGGCGGCCATTTCTGGATAACGGGTTTCTGGATAACGGATCCCATCCCTGTACATTATTACACAGAAAAAGGAAATCCTCTCAAACAATTTATATTATTTGATTAGAACGGAGTTTATGGTAGACGGCCATTTCTGGATAACGGGTTTCTGGATAACAGATCCCATCCCTGTACATTATTACACAGAAAAAGGAAATCCTCTCAAACAATTTATATTATTTGATTAGAACGGAGTTTATGGTAGGCAGCCATTTCTGGATAACGGATAGCATCCCTGTACATTATTACACAGAAACAAGAAGTCCTCTCAAACAATTTATATTATTTGATTAGAACGTAGTTTATGGTAGGCGGCCATTTCTGGATAACGGATCCCATCCCTGTACATTATTACACAGAAAAAGGAAATCCTCTCAAACAATTTATATTATTTGATTAGAACGGAGTTTATGGCCATTTCTGGATAACGGGTTTCTGGATAACGGATCCCATCCCTGTACATTATTACACAGAAAAAGGAAATCCTCTCAAACAATTTATATTATTTGATTAGAACGGAGTTTATGGTAGATGGCCATTTCTGGATAACGGGTTTCAGGATAACGGATCCCATCCCTGTACATTATTACACAGAAAAAGGAAATCCTCTCAAACAATTTATATTATTTGATTAGAACGGAGTTTATGGTAGACGGCCATTTCTGGATAACGGGTTTCTGGATAACGGATGCCATCCCTGTACAGTATTACACAGAAAAAGGAAATCCTCTCAAACAATTTATATTATTTGATTAGAGCAGAGTTTATGGTAGGCGGCCATTTCTGGATAACGGATAGCATCCCTGTACATTATTACACAGAAAAAGGAAATCCTCTCAAACAATTTATATTATTTGATTAGAACAGAGTTTATGGTAGATGGCCATTTCTGGATAACGGGTTTCTGGATAACGGATCCCATCCCTGTACATTATTACACAGAAAAAGGAAATCCTCTCAAACAATTTATATTATTTGATTAGAACGGAATTTATGGTAGATGGCCATTTCTGGATAACGGGTTTCTGGATAACGGATCCCATCCCTGTACATTATTACACAGAAAAAGGAAATCCTCTCAAACAATTTATATTATTTGATTACAACGGAGTTTATGGTAGGCGGCCATTTCTGGATAACGGATAGCATCCCTGTACATTATTACACAGAAAAAGGAAATCCTGTCAAACAATTTATATTATTTGATTAAAACGGAGTTTATGGTAGATGGCCATTTCTGGATAAAGGGTTTCTGGATAACGGATGCCATCCCTGTACATTATTACACAGAAAAAGGAAATCCTCTCAAACAATTTATATTATTTGATTAGAACAGAGTTTATGGTAGGCGGCCATTTCTGGATAACGGATAGCATCCCTGTACATTATTACACAGAAAAAGGAAATCCTCTCAAACAATTTATATTATTTGATTAGAACGGAGTTTATGGTAGGCGGCCATTTCTGGATAACGGGTTTCTGGATAACGGATCCCATCCCTGTATATTATTACACAGAAAAAGGAAATCCTCTCAAACAATTTATATTATTTGATTAGAACGGAGTTTATGGTAGACGGCCATTTCTGGATAACGGGTTTCTGGATAACGGATCCCATCCCTGTACATTATTACACAGAAAAAGGAAATCCTCTCAAACAATTTATATTATTTGATTAGAACAGAGGTTATGGTAGGCGGCCATTTCTGGATAACGGATCCCATCCCTGTACATTATTGCACAGAAAAAGGAAATCCTGTCAAACAATTTATATTATTTGATTAGAACGGAGTTTATGGTAGATGGCCATTTCTGGATAACAGGTTTCTGGATAACGGATCCCATCCCTGTACATTATTACACAGAAAAAGGAAATCCTCTCAAACAATTTATATTATTTGATTAGAACGGAGTTTATGGTAGGCAGCCATTTCTGGATAACGGATAGCATCCCTGTACATTATTACACAGAAAGAGGAAGTCCTCTCAAACAATTTATATTATTTGATTAGAACGGAGTTTATGGTAGGCGGCCATTTCTGGATAACGGATCCCATCCCTGTACATTATTACACAGAAAAAGGAAATCCTGTCAAACAATTTATATTATTTTATTAGAACGTAGTTTATGGTAAATGGCCATTTCTGGATAACGGGTTTCTGGATAACGGATCCCATCCCTGTACATTATTACACAGAAAAAGGAAATCCTCTCAAACAATTTATATTATTTGATTAGAACAGAGTTTATGGTAGATGGCCATTTCTGGATAACGGGTTTCTGGATAACGGATCCCATCCCTGTACATTATTACATAGAAAAAGGAAATCCTCTCAAACAATTTATATTATTTGATTAGAACGGAGTTTATGGTAGACGGCCATTTCTGGATAACGGGTTTCTGGATAACGGATCCCATCCCTGTACAGTATTACACAGAAAAAGGAAATCCTCTCAAACAATTTATATTATTTGATTAGAGCAGAGTTTATGGTAGGCGGCCATTTCTGGATAACGGATAGCATCCCTGTACATTATTACACAGAAAAAGGAAATCCTCTCAAACAATTTATATTATTTGATTAAAACGGAGTTTATGGTAGATGGCCATTTCTGGATAACGGGTTTCTGGATAACGGATCCCATCCCTGTACATTATTACACAGAAAAAGGAAATCCTGTCAAACAATTTATATTATTTGATTGGAACGGAGTTTATGGTAGATGGCCATTTCTGGATAACGGGTTTCTGGATAACGGATCCCATCCCTGTACATTATTACACAGAAAAAGGAAATCCTCTCAAACAATTTATATTATTTGATTAGAACGGAGTTTATGGTAGACGGCCATTTCTGGATAACGGGTTTCTGGATAACAGATCCCATCCCTGTACATTATTACACAGAACAAGGAAATCCTCTCAAACAATTTATATTATTTGATTAGAACGGAGTTTATGGTAGACGGCCATTTCTGGATAACGGGTTTCTGGATAACGGATCCCATCCCTGTACAGTATTACACAGAAAAAGGAAATCCTCTCAAACAATTTATATTATTTGATTAGAGCAGAGTTTATGGTAGGCGGCCATTTCTGGATAACGGGTTTCTGGATAACAGATCCCATCCCTGTACATTATTACACAGAAAAGGGAAATCCTCTCAAACAATTTATATTATTTGATTAGAACGGAGTTTATGGTAGATGGCCATTTCTGGATAACGGGTTTCTGGATAACGGATCCCATCCCTGTACATTATTACACAGAAAAAGGAAATCCTCTCAAACAATTTATATTATTTGATTACAACGGAGTTTATGGTAGGCGGCCATTTCTGGATAACGGATAGCTTCCCTGTACATTATTACACAGAAAAAGGAAATCCTGTCAAACAATTTATATTATTTGATTAAAACGGAGTTTATGGTAGATGGCCATTTCTGGATAACGGGTTTCTGGATAACGGATCCCATCCCTGTACATTATTACACAGAAAAGGGAAATCCTCTCAAACAATTTATATTATTTGATTAGAACAGAGGTTATGGTATGCGGCCATTTCTGGATAACGGATCCCATCCCTGTACATTATTGCACAGAAAAAGGAAATCCTGTCAAACAATTTATATTATTTGATTAGAACGGAGTTTATGGTAGATGGCCATTTCTGGATAACAGGTTTCTGGATAACGGATCCCATCCCTGTACATTATTACACAGAAAAAGGAAATCCTCTCAAACAATTTATATTATTTGATTAGAACGGAGTTTATGGTAGGCAGCCATTTCTGGATAATGGATAGCATCCCTGTACATTATTACACAGAAAGAGGAAGTCCTCTCAAACAATTTATATTATTTGATTAGAACGGAGTTTATGGTAGGCGGCCATTTCTGGATAACGGATCCCATCCCTGTACATTATTACACAGAAAAAGGAAATCCTGTCAAACAATTTAAATTATTTTATTAGAACGTAGTTTATGGTAGATGGCCATTTCTGGATAACGGGTTTCTGGATAACGGATCCCATCCCTGTACATTATTACACAGAAAAAGGAAATCCTCTCAAACAATTTATATTATTTGATTAGAACAGAGTTTATGGTAGATGGCCATTTCTGGATAACGGGTTTCTGGATAACGGATCCCATCCCTGTACATTATTACATAGAAAAAGGAAATCCTCTCAAACAATTTATATTATTTGATTAGAACGGAGTTTATGGTAAGCAGCCATTTCTGGATAACGGGTTTCTGGATAACGGATCCCATCCCTGTACATTATTACACAGAAAAAGGAAATCCTCTCAAACAATTTATATTATTTGATTAGAGCAGAGTTTATGGTAGGCGGCCATTTCTGGATAACGGATAGCATCCCTGTACATTATTACACAGAAAAAGGAAATCCTCTCAAACAATTTATATTATTTGATTAGAACGGAGTTTATGGTAGATGGCCATTTCTGGATAACGGGTTTCTGGATAACAGATCCCATCCCTGTACATTATTACACAGAAAAAGGAAATCCTCTCAAACAATTTATATTATTTGATTACAACGGAGTTTATGGTAGGCGGCCATTTCTGGATAACGGATAGCATCCCTGTACATTATTACACAGAAAAAGGAAATCCTGTCAAACAATTTATATTATTTGATTAAAACGGAGTTTATGGTAGATGGCCATTTCTGGATAACGGGTTTCTGGATAACGGATCCCATCCCTGTACATTATTACACAGAAAAAGGAAATCCTGTCAAACAATTTATATTATTTGATTGGAACGGAGTTTATGGTAGATGGCCATTTCTGGATAACGGGTTTCTGGATAACGGATCCCATCCCTGTACATTATTACACAGAAAAAGGAAATCCTCTCAAACAATTTATATTATTTGATTAGAACGGAGTTTATGGTAGGCAGCCATTTCTGGATAACGGATAGCATCCCTGTACATTATTACACAGAAACAGGAAGTCCTCTCAAACAATTTATATTATTTGATTAGAACGGAGTTTATGGTAGGCGGCCATTTCTGGATAACGGATCGCATCCCTGTACATTATTACACAGAAAAAGGAAATCCTGTCAAACAATTTATATTATTTGATTAAAACGGAGTTTATGGTAGATGGCCATTTCTGGATAACGGGTTTCTGGATAACGGATCCCATCCCTGTATATTATTACACAGAAAAAGGAAATCCTGTCAAACAATTTATATTATTTGATTAGAACGGAGTTTATGGTAGATGGCCATTTCTGGATAACGGGTTTCTGGATAACGGATTCCATCCCTGTACATTATTACACAGAAAAAGGAAATCCTCTCAAACAATTTATATTATTTGATTAGAACGGAGTTTATGGTAGACGGCCATTTCTGGATAACAGGTTTCTGGATAACGGATCCCATCCATGTACAGTATTACACAGAAAAAGGAAATCCTCTCAAACAATTTATATTATTTGATTAGAGCAGAGTTTATGGTAGGCGGCCATTTCTGGATAACGGATAGCATCCCTGTACATTATTACACAGAAAAAGGAAATCCTCTCAAACAATTTATATTATTTGATTAGAACGGAGTTTATGGTAGACGGCCATTTCTGGATAACGGGTTTCTGGATAACAGATCCCATCCCTGTACATTATTACACAGAAAAAGGAAATCCTCTCAAACAATTTATATTATTTGATTAGAACGGAGTTTATGGTAGATGGCCATTTCTGGATAACGGGTTTCTGGATAACGGATCCCATCCCTGTACATTATTACACAGAAAAAGGAAATCCTCTCAAACAATTTATATTATTTGATTACAACGGAGTTTATGGTAGGCGGCCATTTCTGGATAACGGATAGCATCCCTGTACATTATTACACAGAAAAAGGAAATCCTCTCAAACAATTTATATTATTTGATTAAAACGGAGTTTATGGTAGATGGGCATTTCTGGATAACGGGTTTCTGGATAACGGATCCCATCCCTGTACATTATTACACAGAAAAAGGAAATCCTGTCAAACAATTTATATTATTTGATTAGAACGGAGTTTATGGTAGATGGCCATTTCTGGATAACGGGTTTCTGGATAATGGATCCCATCCCTGTACATTATTACACAGAAAAAGGAAATCCTCTCAAACAATTTATATTATTTGATTAGAACGGAGTTTATGGTAGATGGCCATTTCTGGATAACGGGTTTCTGGATAATGGATCCCATCCCTGTACATTATTACACAGAAAAAGGAAATCCTCTCAAACAATTTATATTATTTGATTAGAACGGAGTTTATGGTAGACGGCCATTTCTGGATAACGGGTTTCTGGATAACAGATCCCATCCCTGTACATTATTACACAGAAAAAGGAAATCCTCTCAAACAATTTATATTATTTGATTAGAACGGAGTTTATGGTAGATGGCCATTTCTGGATAACGGATAGCATCCCTGTACATTATTACACAGAAAAAGGAAATCCTCTCAAACAATTTATATTATTTGATTAGAACGGAGTTTATGGTAGACGGCCATTTCTGGATAACGGGTTTCTGGATAGCAGATCCCATCCCTGTACATTATTACACAGAAAAACGGAAATCCTCTCAAACAATTTATATTATTTGATTAGAACGGAATTTATGGTAGATGGCCATTTCTGGATAACGGGTTTCTGGATAACGGATCCCATCCCTGTACATTATTACACAGAAAAAGGAAATCCTCTCAAACAATTTATATTATTTGATTACAACGGAGTTTATGGTAGGCGGCCATTTCTGGATAACGGATAGCATCCCTGTACATTATTACACAGAAAAAGGAAATCCTGTCAAACAATTTATATTATTTGATTAAAACGGAGTTTATGGTAGATGGCCATTTCTGGATAACGGGTTTCTGGATAACGGATCCCATCCCTGTACATTATTACACAGAAAAAGGAAATCCTCTCAAACAATTTATATTATTTGATTAGAACAGAGTTTATGGTAGGCGGCCATTTCTGGATAACGGATAGCATCCCTGTACATTATTACACAGAAAAAGGAAATCCTCTCAAACAATTTATATTATTTGATTAGAACGGAGTTTATGGTAGGCGGCCATTTCTGGATAACGGGTTTCTGGATAACGGATCCCATCCCTGTATATTATTACACAGAAAAAGGAAATCCTCTCAAACAATTTATATTATTTGATTAGAACGGAGTTTATGGTAGACGGCCATTTCTGGATAACGGGTTTCTGGATAACGGATCCCATCCCTGTACATTATTACACAGAAAAAGGAAATCCTCTCAAACAATTTATATTATTTGATTAGAACAGAGGTTATGGTAGGCGGCCATTTCTGGATAACGGATCCCATCCCTGTACATTATTGCACAGAAAAAGGAAAACCTGTCAAACAATTTATATTATTTGATTAAAACGGAGTTTATGGTAGATGGCCATTTCTGGATAACGGGTTTCTGGATAACGGATCCCATCCCTGTACATTATTACACAGAAAAAGGAAATCCTCTCAAACAATTTATATTATTTGATTAGAACAGAGTTTATGGTAGGCGGCCATTTCTGGATAACGGATAGCATCCCTGTACATTATTACACAGAAAAAGGAAATCCTCTCAAACAATTTATATTATTTGATTAGAACGGAGATTATGATAGACGGCCATTTCTGGATAACGGGTTTCTGGATAACGGATCCCATCCCTGTACATTATTACACAGAAAAAGGAAATCCTCTCAAACAATTTATATTATTTGATTAGAACGGAGTTTATGGTAGACGGCCATTTCTGGATAACGGGTTTCTGGATAACGGATCCCATCCCTGTACATTATTACACAGAAAAAGGAAATCCTCTCAAACAATTTATATTATTTGATTAGAACAGAGTTTATGGTAGGCGGCCATTTCTGGATAACGGATAGCATCCCTGTACATTATTACACAGAAAAAGGAAATCCTCTCAAAACAATTTATATTATTTGATTAGAACGGAGTTTATGGTAGGCGGCCATTTCTGGATAACGGGTTTCTGGATAACGGATCCCATCCCTGTACATTATTACACAGAAAAAGGAAATCCTCTCAAACAATTTATATTATTTGATTAGAACGGAGTTTATGGTAGACGGCCATTTCTGGATAACGGGTTTCTGGATAACGGATCCCATCCCTGTACATTATTACACAGAAAAAGGAAATCCTCTCAAACAATTTATATTATTTGATTAGAACAGAGTTTATGGTAGGCGGCCATATCTGGATAACGGATAGCATCCCTGTACATTATTACACAGAAAAAGGAAATCCTCTCAAATAATTTATATTATTTGATTAGAACGGAGATTATGATAGACGGCCATTTCTGGATAACGGGTTTCTGGATAACGGATCCCATCCCTGTACATTATTGCACAGAAAAAGGAAATCCTGTCAAACAATTTATATTATTTGATTAGAACGGAGTTTATGGTAGATGGCCTTTTCTGGATAACGGGTTTCTGGATAACAGATCCCATCCCTGTACATTATTACACAGAAAAAGGAAATCCTCTCAAACAATTTATATTATTTGATTTGAACGGAGTTTATGGTAGATGGCCATTTCTGGATAACAGGTTTCTGGATAACGGATCCCATCCCAGTACATTATTACACAGAAAAAGGAAATCCTCTCAAACAATTTATATTATTTGATTAGAACGGAGTTTATGGTAGGCAGCCATTTCTGGATAACGGATAGCATCCCTGTACATTATTACACAGAAACAGGAAGTCCTCTCAAACAATTTATATTATTTGATTAGAACGGAGTTTATGGTAGGCGGCCATTTCTGGATAACGGATCGCATCCCTGTACATTATTACACAGAAAAAGGAAATCCTGTCAAACAATTTATATTATTTGATTAAAACGGAGTTTATGGTAGATGGCCATTTCTGGATAACGGGTTTCTGGATAACGGATCCCATCCCTGTACATTATTACACAGAAAAAGGAAATCCTCTCAAACAATTTATATTATTTGATTAGAACGGAGTTTATGGTAGATGGCCATTTCTGGATAACGGATAGCATCCCTGTACATTATTACACAGAAAAAGGAAATCCTCTCAAACAATTTATATTATTTGATTAGAACGGAGTTTATGGTAGACGGCCATTTCTGGATAACGGGTTTCTGGATAGCAGATCCCATCCCTGTACATTATTACACAGAAAAACGGAAATCCTCTCAAACAATTTATATTATTTGATTAGAACGGAATTTATGGTAGATGGCCATTTCTGGATAACGGGTTTCTGGATAACGGATCCCATCCCTGTACATTATTACACAGAAAAAGGAAATCCTCTCAAACAATTTATATTATTTGATTACAACGGAGTTTATGGTAGGCGGCCATTTCTGGATAACGGATAGCATCCCTGTACATTATTACACAGAAAAAGGAAATCCTGTCGAACAATTTATATTATTTGATTAAAACGGAGTTTATGGTAGATGGCCATTTCTGGATAACGGGTTTCTGGATAACGGATCCCATCCCTGTACATTATTACACAGAAAAAGGAAATCCTCTCAAACAATTTATATTATTTGATTAGAACAGAGTTTATGGTAGGCGGCCATTTCTGGATAACGGATAGCATCCCTGTACATTATTACACAGAAAAAGGAAATCCTCTCAAACAATTTATATTATTTGATTAGAACGGAGTTTATGGTAGGCGGCCATTTCTGGATAACGGGTTTCTGGATAACAGATCCCATCACTGTATATTATTACACAGAAAAAGGAAATCCTCTCAAACAATTTATATTATTTGATTAGAACGGAGTTTATGGTAGACGGCCATTTCTGGATAACGGGTTTCTGGATAACGGATCCCATCCCTGTACATTATTACACAGAAAAAGGAAATCCTCTCAAACAATTTATATTATTTGATTAGAACAGAGGTTATGGTAGGCGGCCATTTCTGGATAACGGATCCCATCCCTGTACATTATTGCACAGAAAAAGGAAATCCTGTCAAACAATTTATATTATTTGATTAGAACGGAGTTTATGGTAGATGGCCATTTCTGGATAACAGGTTTCTGGATAACGGATCCCATCCCTGTACATTATTACACAGAAAAAGGAAATCCTCTCAAACAATTTATATTATTTGATTAGAACGGAGTTTATGGTAGGCAGCCATTTCTGGATAACGGATAGCATCCCTGTACATTATTACACAGAAAGAGGAAGTCGTCTCAAACAATTTATATTATTTGATTAGAACGGAGATTATGGTAGGTGGCCATTTCTGGATAACGGATCCCATCCCTGTACATTATTACACAGAAAAAGGAAATCCTGTCAAACAATTTATATTATTTTATTAGAACGTAGTTTATGGTAGATGGCCATTTCTGGATAACGGGTTTCTGGATAACGGATCCCATCCCTGTACATTATTACACAGAAAAAGGAAATCCTCTCAAACAATTTATATTATTTGATTAGAACAGAGTTTATGGTAGATGGCCATTTCTGGATAACGGGTTTCTGGATAACGGATCCCATCCCTGTACATTATTACATAGAAAAAGGAAATCCTCTCAAACAATTTATATTATTTGATTAGAACGGAGTTTATGGTAGATGGCCATTTCTGGATAACGGGTTTCTGGATAACGGATCCCATCCCTGTACAGTATTACACAGAAAAAGGAAATCCTCTCAAACAATTTATATTATTTGATTAGAGCAGAGTTTATGGTAGGCGGCCATTTCTGGATAACGGATATCATCCCTGTACATTATTACACAGAAAAAGGAAATCCTCTCAAACAATTTATATTATTTGATTAGAACGGAGTTTATGGTAGATGGCCATTTCTGGATAACGGGTTTCTGGATAACAGATCCCATCCCTGTACATTATTACACAGAAAAAGGAAATCCTCTCAAACAATTTATATTATTTGATTAGAACGGAGTTTATGGTAGATGGCCATTTCTGGATAATGGATTTCTGGATAACGGATCCCATCCCTGTACATTATTACACAGAAAAAGGAAATCCTCTCAAACAATTTATATTATTTGATTACAACGGAGTTTATGGTAGGCGGCCATTTCTGGATAACGGATAGCATCCCTGTACATTATTACACAGAAAAAGGAAATCCTGTCAAACAATTTATATTATTTGATTAAAATGGAGTTTATGGTAGATGGCCATTTCTGGATAACGGGTTTCTGGATAACAGATCCCATCCCTGTACATTATTACACAGAAAAAGGAAATCCTGTCAAACAATTTATATTATTTGATTGGAACGGAGTTTATGGTAGATGGCCATTTCTGGATAACGGGTTTCTGGATAACGGATCCCATCCCTGTACATTATTACACAGAAAAAGGAAATCCTCTCAAACAATTTATATTATTTGATTAGAACGGAGTTTATGGTAGACGGCCATTTCTGGATAACGGGTTTCTGGATAACAGATCCCATCCCTGTACATTATTACACAGAAAAAGGAAATCCTCTCAAACAATTTATATTATTTGATTAGAACGGAGTTTATGGTAGACGGCCATTTCTGGATAACGGGTTTCTGGATAACGGATCCCATCCCTGTATAGTATTACACAGAAAAAGGAAATCCTCTCAAACAATTTATATTATTTGATTAGAGCAGAGTTTATGGTAGGCGGCCATTTCTGGATAACGGATAGCATCCCTGTACATTATTACACAGAAAAAGGAAATCCTCTCAAATAATTTATATTATTTGATTAGAACGGAGTTTATGGTAGACGGCCATTTCTGGATAACGGGTTTCTGGATAACAGATCCCATCCCTGTACATTATTACACAGAAAAAGGAAATCCTCTCAAACAATTTATATTATTTGATTAGAACGGAGTTTATGGTAGATGGCCATTTCTGGATAACGGGTTTCTGGATAACGGATCCCATCCCTGTACATTATTACACAGAAAAAGGAAATCCTCTCAAACAATTTATATTATTTGATTACAACGGAGTTTATGGTAGGCGGCCATTTCTGGATAACTGATAGCTTCCCTGTACATTATTACACAGAAAAAGGAAATCCTGTCAAACAATTTATATTATTTGATTAAAACGGAGTTTATGGCAGATGGCCATTTCTGGATAACGGGTTTCTGGATAACGGATCCCATCCCTGTACATTATTACACAGAAAAAGGAAATCCTCTCAAACAATTTATATTATTTGATTAGAACGGAGTTTATGGTAGATGGCCATTTCTGGATAACGGGTTTCTGGATAACGGATCCCATCCCTGTACATTATTACACAGAAAAAGGAAATCCTCTCAAACAATTTATATTATTTGATTAGAACGGAGTTTATGGTAGACGGCCATTTCTGGATAACAGGTTTCTGGATAACGGATCCCATCCATGTACAGTATTACACAGAAAAAGGAAATCCTCTCAAACAATTTATATTATTTGATTAGAGCAGAGTTTATGGTAGGCGGCCATTTCTGGATAACGGATAGCATCCCTGTACATTATTACACAGAAAAAGGAAATCCTCTCAAACAATTTATATTATTTGATTAGAACGGAGTTTATGGTAGACGGCCACTTCTGGATAACGGGTTTCTGGATAACAGATCCCATCCCTGTACATTATTACACAGAAAAAGGAAATCCTCTTAAACAATATATATTATTTGATTAGAACGGAGTTTATGGTAGATGGCCATTTCTGGATAACGGGTTTCTGGATAACGGATCCCATCCCTGTACATTATTACACAGAAAAAGGAAATCCTCTCAAACAATTTATATTATTTGATTACAACGGAGTTTATGGTAGGCGGCCATTTCTGGATAACGGATAGCATCCCTGTACATTATTACACAGAAAAAGGAAATCCTGTCAAACAATTTATATTATTTGATTAAAACGGAGTTTATGGTAGATGGCCATTTCTGGATAACGGGTTTCTGGATAACGGATCCCATCCCTGTACATTATTACACAGAAAAAGGAAATCCTCTCAAACAATTTATATTATTTGATTAGAACGGAGTTTATGGTAGACGGCCATTTCTGGATAACGGGTTTCTGGATAACAGATCCCATCCCTGTACATTATTACACAGAAAAAGGAAATCCTCTCAAACAATTTATATTATTTGATTAGAACGGAGTTTATGGTAGATGGCCATTTCTGGATAACGGATAGCATCCCTGTACATTATTACACAGAAAAAGGAAATCCTCTCAAACAATTTATATTATTTGATTAGAACGGAGTTTATGGTAGACGGCCATTTCTGGATAACGGGTTTCTGGATAACAGATCCCATCCCTGTACATTATTACACAGAAAAACGGAAATCCTCTCAAACAATTTATATTATTTGATTAGAACGCAATTTATGGTAGATGGCCATTTCTGGATAACGGGTTTCTGGATAACGGATCCCATCCCTGTACATTATTACACAGAAAAAGGAAATCCTCTCAAACAATTTATATTATTTGATTACAACGGAGTTTATGGTAGGCGTCCATTTCTGGATAACGGATAGCATCCCTGTACATTATTACACAGAAAAAGGAAATCCTGTCAAACAATTTATATTATTTGATTAGAACGGAGTTTATGGTAGACGGCCATTTCTGGATAACGGGTTTCTGGATAACGGATCCCATCCCTGTACATTATTTCACAGAAAAAGGAAATCCTCTCAAACAATTTATATTATTTGATTAGAACAGAGGTTATGGTAGGCGGCCATTTCTGGATAACGGATCCCATCCCTGTACATTATTGCACAGAAAAAGGAAATCCTGTCAAACAATTTATATTATTTGATTAGAACGGAGTTTATGGTAGATGGCCATTTCTGGATAACAGGTTTCTGGATAACGGATCCCATCCCTGTACATTATTACACAGAAAAAGGAAATCCTCTCAAACAATTTATATTATTTGATTAGAACGGAGTTTATGGTAGGCAGCCATTTCTGGATAACGGATAGCATCCCTGTACATTATTACACAGAAAGAGGAAGTCGTCTCAAACAATTTATATTATTTGATTAGAACGGAGATTATGGTAGGTGGCCATTTCTGGATAACGGATCCCATCCCTGTACATTATTACACAGAAAAAGGAAATCCTGTCAAACAATTTATATTATTTTATTAGAACGTAGTTTATGGTAGATGGCCATTTCTGGATAACGGGTTTCTGGATAACGGATCCCATCCCTGTACATTATTACACAGAAAAAGGAAATCCTCTCAAACAATTTATATTATTTGATTAGAACAGAGTTTATGGTAGATGGCCATTTCTGGATAACGGGTTTCTGGATAACGGATCCCATCCCTGTACATTATTACATAGAAAAAGGAAATCCTCTCAAACAATTTATATTATTTGATTAGAACGGAGTTTATGGTAGACGGCCATTTCTGGATAACGGGTTTCTGGATAACGGATCCCATCCCTGTACAGTATTACACAGAAAAAGGAAATCCTCTCAAACAATTTATATTATTTGATTAGAGCAGAGTTTATGGTAGGCGGCCATTTCTGGATAACGGATAGCATCCCTGTACATTATTACACAGAAAAAGGAAATCCTCTCAAACAATTTATATTATTTGATTAGAACGGAGTTTATGGTAGATGGCCATTTCTGGATAACGGGTTTCTGGATAACAGATCCCATCCCTGTACATTATTACACAGAAAAAGGAAATCCTCTCAAACAATTTATATTATTTGATTAGAACGGAGTTTATGGTAGATGGCCATTTCTGGATAACGGGTTTCTGGATAACGGATCCCATCCCTGTACATTATTACACAGAAAAAGGAAATCCTCTCAAACAATTTATATTATTTGATTAGAACGGAGTTTATGGTAGACGGCCATTTCTGGATAACGGGTTTCTGGATAACAGATCCCATCCCTGTACATTATTACACAGAAAAAGGAAATCCTCTCAAACAATTTATATTATTTGATTAGAACGGAGTTTATGGTAGACGGCCATTTCTGGATAACGGGTTTCTGGATAACGGATCCCATCCCTGTACAGTATTACACAGAAAAAGGAAATCCTCTCAAACAATTTATATTATTTGATTAGAGCAGAGTTTATGGTAGGCGGCCATTTCTGGATAACGGATAGCATCCCTGTACATTATTACACAGAAAAAGGAAATCCTCTCAAACAATTTATATTATTTGATTAGAACGGAGTTTATGGTAGACGGCCATTTCTGGATAACGGGTTTCTGGATAACAGATCCCATCCCTGTACATTATTACACAGAAAAGGGAAATCCTCTCAAACAATTTATGTTATTTGATTAAAACGGAGTTTATGGTAGATGGCCATTTCTGGATAACGGGTTTCTGGATAACGGATCCCATCCCTGTACATTATTACACAGAAAAAGGAAATCCTCTCAAACAATTTATATTATTTGATTACAACGGAGTTTATGGTAGGCGGCCATTTCTGGATAACGGATAGCTTCCCTGTACATTATTACACAGAAAAAGGAAATCCTGTCAAACAATTTATATTATTTGATTAAAACGGAGTTTATGGTAGATGGCCATTTCTGGATAACGGGTTTCTGGATAACGGATCCCATCCCTGTACATTATTACACAGAAAAAGGAAATCCTCTCAAACAATTTATATTATTTGATTAGAACGGAGTTTATGGTAGATGGCCATTTCTGGATAACGGATAGCATCCCTGTACATTATTACACAGAAAAAGGAAATCCTCTCAAACAATTTATATTATTTGATTAGAACGGAGTTTATGGTAGACGGCCATTTCTGGATAACGGGTTTCTGGATAACAGATCCCATCCCTGTACATTATTACACAGAAAAACGGAAATCCTCTCAAACAATTTATATTATTTGATTAGAACGGAATTTATGGTAGATGGCCATTTCTGGATAACGGGTTTCTGGATAACGGATCCCATCCCTGTACATTATTACACAGAAAAAGGAAATCCTCTCAAACAATTTATATTATTTGATTAGAACGGAGTTTATGGTAGATGGCCATTTCTGGATAGCGGATAGCATCCCTGTACATTATTACACAGAAAAAGGAAATCCTCTCAAACAATTTATATTATTTGATTAGAACGGAGTTTATGGTAGATGGCCATTTCTGGATAACGGGTTTCTGGATAACGGATCCCATCCCTGTACATTATTACATAGAAAAAGGAAATCCTCTCAAACAATTTATATTATTTGATTAGAACGGAGTTTATGGTAGACGGCCATTTCTGGATAACGGGTTTCTGGATAACGGATCCCATCCCTGTACAGTATTACACAGAAAAAGGAAATCCTCTCAAACAATTTATATTATTTGATTAGAGCAGAGTTTATGGTAGGCGGCCATTTCTGGATAACGGATAGCATCCCTGTACATTATTACACAGAAAAAGGAAATCCTCTCAAACAATTTATATTATTTGATTAGAACGGAGTTTATGGTAGATGGCCATTTCTGGATAACGGGTTTCTGGATAACAGATCCCATCCCTGTACATTATTACACAGAAAAAGGAAATCCTCTCAAACAATTTATATTATTTGATTAGAACGGAGTTTATGGTAGATGGCCATTTCTGGATAACGGGTTTCTGGATAACGGATCCCATCCCTGTACATTATTACACAGAAAAAGGAAATCCTCTCAAACAATTTATATTATTTGATTAGAACGGAGTTTATGGTAGACGGCCATTTCTGGATAACGGGTTTCTGGATAACAGATCCCATCCCTGTACATTATTACACAGAAAAAGGAAATCCTCTCAAACAATTTATATTATTTGATTAGAACGGAGTTTATGGTAGACGGCCATTTCTGGATAACGGGTTTCTGGATAACGGATCCCATCCCTGTACAGTATTACACAGAAAAAGGAAATCCTCTCAAACAATTTATATTATTTGATTAGAGCAGAGTTTATGGTAGGCGGCCATTTCTGGATAACGGATAGCATCCCTGTACATTATTACACAGAAAAAGGAAATCCTCTCAAACAATTTATATTATTTGATTAGAACGGAGTTTATGGTAGACGGCCATTTCTGGATAACGGGTTTCTGGATAACAGATCCCATCCCTGTACATTATTACACAGAAAAGGGAAATCCTCTCAAACAATTTATGTTATTTGATTAAAACGGAGTTTATGGTAGATGGCCATTTCTGGATAACGGGTTTCTGGATAACGGATCCCATCCCTGTACATTATTACACAGAAAAAGGAAATCCTCTCAAACAATTTATATTATTTGATTACAACGGAGTTTATGGTAGGCGGCCATTTCTGGATAACGGATAGCTTCCCTGTACATTATTACACAGAAAAAGGAAATCCTGTCAAACAATTTATATTATTTGATTAAAACGGAGTTTATGGTAGATGGCCATTTCTGGATAACGGGTTTCTGGATAACGGATCCCATCCCTGTACATTATTACACAGAAAAAGGAAATCCTCTCAAACAATTTATATTATTTGATTAGAACGGAGTTTATGGTAGATGGCCATTTCTGGATAACGGATAGCATCCCTGTACATTATTACACAGAAAAAGGAAATCCTCTCAAACAATTTATATTATTTGATTAGAACGGAGTTTATGGTAGACGGCCATTTCTGGATAACGGGTTTCTGGATAACAGATCCCATCCCTGTACATTATTACACAGAAAAACGGAAATCCTCTCAAACAATTTATATTATTTGATTAGAACGGAATTTATGGTAGATGGCCATTTCTGGATAACGGGTTTCTGGATAACGGATCCCATCCCTGTACATTATTACACAGAAAAAGGAAATCCTCTCAAACAATTTATATTATTTGATTAGAACGGAGTTTATGGTAGATGGCCATTTCTGGATAGCGGATAGCATCCCTGTACATTATTACACAGAAAAAGGAAATCCTCTCAAACAATTTATATTATTTGATTAGAACGGAGTTTATGGTAGACGGCCATTTCTGGATAACGGGTTTCTGGATAACGGATCCCATCCCTGTACAGTATTACACAGAAAAAGGAAATCCTCTCAAACAATTTATATTATTTGATTAGAGCAGAGTTTATGGTAGGCGGCCATTTCTGGATAACGGATAGCATCCCTGTACATTATTACACAGAAAAAGGAAATCCTCTCAAACAATTTATATTATTTGATTAGAACGGAGTTTATGGTAGATGGCCATTTCTGGATAACGGGTTTCTGGATAACAGATCCCATCCCTGTACATTATTACACAGAAAAAGGAAATCCTCTCAAACAATTTATATTATTTGATTAGAACGGAGTTTATGGTAGATGGCCATTTCTGGATAACGGGTTTCTGGATAACGGATCCCATCCCTGTACATTATTACACAGAAAAAGGAAATCCTCTCAAACAATTTATATTATTTGATTACAACGGAGTTTATGGTAGGCGGCCATTTCTGGATAACGGATAGCATCCCTGTACATTATTACACAGAAAAAGGAAATCCTGTCAAACAATTTATATTATTTGATTAAAACGGAGTTTATGGTAGATGGCCATTTCTGGATAACGGGTTTCTGGATAACGGATCCCATCCCTGTACATTATTACACAGAAAAAGGAAATCCTGTCAAACAATTTATATTATTTGATTGGAACGGAGTTTATGGTAGATGGCCATTTCTGGATAACGGATTTCTGGATAACGGATCCCATCCCTGTACATTATTACACAGAAAAAGGAAATCCTCTCAAACAATTTATATTATTTGATTAGAACGGAGTTTATGGTAGACGGCCATTTCTGGATAACGGGTTTCTGGATAACAGATCCCATCCCTGTACATTATTACACAGAAAAAGGAAATCCTCTCAAACAATTTATATTATTTGATTAGAACGGAGTTTATGGTAGACGGCCATTTCTGGATAACGGGTTTCTGGATAACGGATCCCATCCCTGTACAGTATTACACAGAAAAAGGAAATCCTCTCAAACAATTTATATTATTTGATTAGAGCAGAGTTTATGGTAGGCGGCCATTTCTGGATAACGGATAGCATCCCTGTACATTATTACACAGAAAAAGGAAATCCTCTCAAATAATTTATATTATTTGATTAGAACGGAGTTTATGGTAGACGGCCATTTCTGGATAACGGGTTTCTGGATAACAGATCCCATCCCTGTACATTATTACACAGAAAAGGGAAATCCTCTCAAACAATTTATATTATTTGATTAGAACGGAGTTTATGGTAGATGGCCATTTCTGGATAATGGGTTTCTGGATAAAGGATCCCATCCCTGTACATTATTACACAGAAAAAGGAAATCCTCTCAAACAATTTATATTATTTGATTACAACGGAGTTTATGGTAGGCGGCCATTTCTGGATAACGGATAGCTTCCCTGTACATTATTACACAGAAAAAGGAAATCCTGTCAAACAATTTATATTATTTGATTAAAACGGAGTTTATGGTAGATGGCCATTTCTGGATAACGGGTTTCTGGATAACGGATCCCATCCCTGTACATTATTACACAGAAAAAGGAAATCCTCTCAAACAATTTATATTATTTGATTAGAACGGAGTTTATGGTAGATGGCCATTTCTGGATAACGGGTTTCTGGATAACGGATCCCATCCCTGTACATTATTACACAGAAAAAGGAAATCCTCTCAAACAATTTATATTATTTGATTAGAACGGAGTTTATGGTAGACGGCCATTTCTGGATAAAGGGTTTCTGGATAACAGATCCCATCCCTGTACATTATTACACAGAAAAAGGAAATCCTCTCAAACAATTTATATTATTTGATTAGAACGGAGTTTATGGTAGACGGCCATTTCTGGATAACGGGTTTCTGGATAACAGATCCCATCCCTGTACATTATTACACAGAAAAAGGAAATCCTCTCAAACAATTTATATTATTTGATTAGAACGGAGTTTATGGTAGATGGCCATTTCTGGATAACGGGTTTCTGGATAACGGATCCCATCCCTGTACATTATTACACAGAAAAAGGAAATCCTCTCAAACAATTTATATTATTTGATTACAACGGAGTTTACGGTAGGCGGCCATTTCTGGATAACGGATAGCATCCCTGTACATTATTACACAGAAAAAGGAAATCCTGTCAAACAATTTATATTTTTTGATTAAAACGGAGTTTATGGTAGATGGCCATTTCTGGATAACGGGTTTCTGGATAACGGATCCCATCCCTGTACATTATTACACAGAAAAAGGAAATCCTCTCAAACAATTTATATTATTTGATTAGAACAGAGTTTATGGTAGGCGGCCATTTCTGGATAACGGATAGCATCCCTGTACATTATTACACAGAAAAAGGAAATCCTCTCAAACAATTTATATTATTTGATTAGAACGGAGATTATGATAGACGGCCATTTCTGGATAACGGGTTTCTGGATAACGGATCCCATCCCTGTACATTATTACACAGAAAAAGGAAATCCTCTCAAACAATTTATATTATTTGATTAGAACGGAGTTTATGGTAGGCAGCCATTTCTGGATAACGGATAGCATCCCTGTACATTATTACACAGGAAGAGGAAGTCCTCTCAAACAATTTATATTATTTGATTAGAACGGAGTTTATGGTAGGCGGCCATTTCTGGATAACGGATCCCATCCCTGTACATTATTACACAGAAAAAGGAAATCCTGTCAAACAATTTATATTATTTTATTAGAACGGAGTTTATGGTAGATGGCCATTTCTGGATAACGGGTTTCTGGATAACGGATCCCATCCCTGTACATTATTACACAGAAAACGGAAATGCTCTCAAACAATTTATATTATTTGATTAGAACAGAGTTTATGGTAGATGGCCATTTCTGGATAACGGGTTTCTGGATAACGGATCCCATCCCTGTACATTATTACATAGAAAAAGGAAATCCTCTCAAACAATTTATATTATTTGATTAGAACGGAGTTTATGGTAGACGGCCATTTCTGGATAACGGGTTTCTGGATAACGGATCCCATCCCTGTACAGTATTACACAGAAAAAGGAAATCCTCTCAAACAATTTATATTATTTGATTAGAGCAGAGTTTATGGTATGCGGCCATTTCTGGATAACGGATAGCATCCCTGTACATTATTACACAGAAAAAGGAAATCCTCTCAAACAATTTATATTATTTGATTAGAACGGAGTTTATGGTAGATGGCCATTTCTGGATAATGGGTTTCTGGATAACAGATCCCATCCCTGTACATTATTACACAGAAAAAGGAAATCCTCTCAAACAATTTATATTATTTGATTAGAACGGAGTTTATGGTAGATGGCCATTTCTGGATAACGGTTTTCTGGATAACGGATCCCATCCCTGTACATTATTACACAGAAAAAGGAAATCCTCTCAAACAATTTATATTATTTGATTACAACGGAGTTTATGGTAGGCGGCCATTACTGGATAACGGATAGCATCCCTGTACATTATTACACAGAAAAAGGAAATCCTGTCAAACAATTTATATTATTTGATTAAAACGGAGTTTATGGTAGATGGCCATTTCTGGATAACGGGTTTCTGGATAACAGATCCCATCCCTGTACATTATTACACAGAAAAAGGAAATCCTCTCAAACAATTTATATTATTTGATTAGAACGGAGTTTATGGTAGACGGCCATTTCTGGATAACGGGTTTCTGGATAACAGATCCCATCCCTGTACATTATTACACAGAAAAAGGAAATCCTCTCAAACAATTTATATTATTTGATTAGAACGGAGTTTATGGTAGATGGCCATTTCTGGATAACGGGTTTCTGGATAACGGATCCCATCCCTGTACATTATTACACAGAAAAAGGAAATCCTCTCAAACAATTTATATTATTTGATTACAACGGAGTTTACGGTAGGCGGCCATTTCTGGATAACGGATAGCATCCCTGTACATTATTACACAGAAAAAGGAAATCCTGTCAAACAATTTATATTTTTTGATTAAAACGGAGTTTATGGTAGATGGCCATTTCTGGATAACGGGTTTCTGGATAACGGATCCCATCCCTGTACATTATTACACAGAAAAAGGAAATCCTCTCAAACAATTTATATTATTTGATTAGAACAGAGTTTATGGTAGGCGGCCATTTCTGGATAACGGATAGCATCCCTGTACATTATTACACAGAAAAAGGAAATCCTCTCAAACAATTTATATTATTTGATTAGAACGGAGATTATGATAGACGGCCATTTCTGGATAACGGGTTTCTGAATAACGGATCCCATCCCTGTACATTATTACACAGAAAAAGGAAATCCTCTCAAACAATTTATATTATTTGATTAGAACGGAGTTTATGGTAGGCAGCCATTTCTGGATAACGGATAGCATCCCTGTACATTATTACACAGGAAGAGGAAGTCCTCTCAAACAATTTATATTATTTGATTAGAACGGAGTTTATGGTAGGCGGCCATTTCTGGATAACGGATCCCATCCCTGTACATTATTACACAGAAAAAGGAAATCCTGTCAAACAATTTATATTATTTTATTAGAACGGAGTTTATGGTAGATGGCCATTTCTGGATAACGGGTTTCTGGATAACGGATCCCATCCCTGTACATTATTACACAGAAAACGGAAATGCTCTCAAACAATTTATATTATTTGATTAGAACAGAGTTTATGGTAGATGGCCATTTCTGGATAACGGGTTTCTGGATAACGGATCCCATCCCTGTACATTATTACATAGAAAAAGGAAATCCTCTCAAACAATTTATATTATTTGATTAGAACGGAGTTTATGGTAGACGGCCATTTCTGGATAACGGGTTTCTGGATAACGGATCCCATCCCTGTACAGTATTACACAGAAAAAGGAAATCCTCTCAAACAATTTATATTATTTGATTAGAGCAGAGTTTATGGTATGCGGCCATTTCTGGATAACGGATAGCATCCCTGTACATTATTACACAGAAAAAGGAAATCCTCTCAAACAATTTATATTATTTGATTAGAACGGAGTTTATGGTAGATGGCCATTTCTGGATAATGGGTTTCTGGATAACAGATCCCATCCCTGTACATTATTACACAGAAAAAGGAAATCCTCTCAAACAATTTATATTATTTGATTAGAACGGAGTTTATGGTAGATGGCCATTTCTGGATAACGGTTTTCTGGATAACGGATCCCATCCCTGTACATTATTACACAGAAAAAGGAAATCCTCTCAAACAATTTATATTATTTGATTACAACGGAGTTTATGGTAGGCGGCCATTACTGGATAACGGATAGCATCCCTGTACATTATTACACAGAAAAAGGAAATCCTGTCAAACAATTTATATTATTTGATTAAAACGGAGTTTATGGTAGATGGCCATTTCTGGATAACGGGTTTCTGGATAACGGATCCCATCCCTGTACATTATTACACAGAAAAAGGAAATCCTGTCAAACAATTTATATTATTTGATTGGAACGGAGTTTATGGTAGATGGCCATTTCTGGATAACGGGTTTCTGGATAACGGATCCCATCCCTGTACATTATTACACAGAAAAAGGAAATCCTCTCAAACAATTTATATTATTTGATTAGAACGGAGTATATGGTAGACGGCCATTTCTGGATAACGGGTTTCTGGATAAAAGATCCCATCCCTGTACATTATTACACAGAAAAAGGAAATCCTCTCAAACAATTTATATTATTTGATTAGAACGGAGTTTATGGTAGATAGCCATTTCTGGATAACGGATAGCATCCCTGTACATTATTACAAAGAAAAAGGAAATCCTCTCAAACAATTTATATTATTTGATTAGAACGGAGTTTATGGTAGACGGCCATTTCTGGATAACGGGTTTCTGGATAACAGATCCCATCCCTGTACATTATTACACAGAAAAAGGAAATCCTCTCAAACAATTTATATTATTTGATTAGAACGGAGTTTATGGTAGATGGCCATTTCTGGATAACGGGTTTCTGGATAACGGATCCCATCCCTGTACATTATTACACAGAAAAAGGAAATCCTCTCAAACAATTTATATTATTTGATTACAACGGAGTTTATGGTAGGCGGCCATTTCTGGATAACGGATAGCATCCCTGTACATTATTACACAGAAAAAGGAAATCCTGTCAAACAATTTATATTATTTGATTAAAACGGAGTTTATGGTAGATGGCCATTTCTGGATAACGAGTTTCTGGATAACGGATCCCATCCCTGTACATTATTACACAGAAAAAGGAAATCCTGTCAAACAATTTATCTTATTTGATTAGAACGGAGTTTATGGTAGATGGCCATTTCTGGATAACGGGTTTCTGGATAACAGATCCCATCCCTGTACATTATTACACAGAAAAAGGAAATCCTCTCAAACAATTTATATTAATTGATTAGAACGGAGTTTATGGAAGGCGGCCATTTCTGGATAACGGATCCCATCCCTGTACATTATTACAAAGAAAAAGGAAATCCTCTCAACCAATTTATATTATTTGATTAGAACAGAGTTCATGGTAGGCGGCCATTTCTGGATAACGGGTTTCTGGATAACGGATCCCATCCCTGTACATTATTACACAGAAAAAGGAAATCCTCTCAAACAATTTATATTATTTGATTAGAACAGAGTTCATGGTAGGCGGCCATTTCTGGATAACGGATAGCATCCCTGTACATTATTACACAGAAAAAGGAAATCCTCTCAAACAATTTATATTATTTGATTAGAACGGAGTTTATGGTAGGCGGCCATTTCTGGATAACGGGTTTCTGGATAACGGATCCCATCCCTGTACATTATTACACAGAAAAAGGAAATCCTCTCAAACAATTTATATTATTTGATTAGAACGGAGTTTATGGAAGGCGGCCATTTCTGGATAACGGATCCCATCCCTGTACATTATTACACAGAAAAAGGAAATCCTCTCAACCAATTTATATTATTTGATTAGAACAGAGTTTATGGTAGGCGGCCATTTCAGGATAACGGATAGCATCCCTGTACATTATTACACAGAAAAAGGAAATCCTCTCAAACAATTTATATTATTTGATTAGAACAGAGTTTATGGTAGGCGGCCATTTCTGGATAACGGATAGCATCCCTGTACATTATTACACAGAAAAAGGAAATCCTCTCAAACAATTTATATTAATTGATTAGAACGGAGTTTATGGTAGACGGCCATTTCTGGATAAAGGGTTTCTGGATAACGGATCCCATCCCTGTACATTATTACACAGAAAAAGGAAATCCTCTCAAACAATTTATATTATTTGATTAGAACAGAGTTTATGGTAGGCGGCCATTTCTGGATAACGGATAGCATCCCTGTACATTATTACACAGAAACAGGAAGTCCTCTCAAACAATTTATATTATTTGATTAGAACGTAGTTTATGGTAGGCGGCCATTTCTGGATAACGGATCCCATCCCTGTACATTATTACACAGAAAAAGGAAATCCTCTCAAACAATTTATATTATTTGATTAGAACGGAGTTTATGGCCATTTCTGGATAACGGGTTTCTGGATAACGGATCCCATCCCTGTACATTATTACACAGAAAAAGGAAATCCTCTCAAACAATTTATATTATTTGATTAGAACGGAGTTTATGGTAGATGGCCATTTCTGGATAACGGGTTTCAGGATAACGGATCCCATCCCTGTACATTATTACACAGAAAAAGGAAATCCTCTCAAACAATTTATATTAATTGATTAGAACGGAGTTTATGGTAGACGGCCATTTCTGGATAACGGGTTTCTGGATAACGGATCCCATCCCTGTACATTATTACACAGAAAAAGGAAATCCTCTCAAACAATTTATATTATTTGATTAGAACAGAGTTTATGGTAGGCGGCCATTTCTGGATAACGGATAGCATCCCTGTACATTATTACACAGAAACAGGAAGTCCTCTCAAACAATTTATATTATTTGATTAGAACGTAGTTTATGGTAGGCGGCCATTTCTGGATAACGGATCCCATCCCTGTACATTATTACACAGAAAAAGGAAATCCTCTCAAACAATTTATATTATTTGATTAGAACGGAGTTTATGGCCATTTCTGGATAACGGGTTTCTGGATAACGGATCCCATCCCTGTACATTATTACACAGAAAAAGGAAATCCTCTCAAACAATTTATATTATTTGATTAGAACGGAGTTTATGGTAGATGGCCATTTCTGGATAACGGGTTTCAGGATAACGGATCCCATCCCTGTACATTATTACACAGAAAAAGGAAATCCTCTCAAACAATTTATATTATTTGATTAGAACGGAGATTATGATAGACGGCCATTTCTGGATAACGGGTTTCTGGATAACGGATCCCATCCCTGTACATTATTGCACAGAAAAAGGAAATCCTCTCAAACAATTTATATTATTTGATTAGAACGGAGTTTATGGTAGATGGCCTTTTCTGGATAACGGGTTTCTGGATAACAGATCCCATCCCTGTACATTATTACACAGAAAAAGGAAATCCTCTCAAACAATTTATATTATTTGATTTGAACGGAGTTTATGGTAGATGGCCATTTCTGGATAACAGGTTTCTGGATAACGGATCCCATCCCTGTACATTATTACACAGAAAAAGGAAATCCTCTCAAACAATTTATATTATTTGATTAGAACGGAGTTTATGGTATTTCTGGATAACGGATAGCATCCCTGTACATTATTACACAGAAACAGGAAGTCCTCTCAAACAATTTATATTATTTGATTAGAACGGAGTTTATGGTAGGCGGCCATTTCTGGATAACGGATCCCATCCCTGTACATTATTACACAGAAAAAGGAAATCCTCTCAAACAATTTATATTATTTGATTGGAACGGAGTTTATGGTAGATGGCCATTTCTGGATAACGGGTTTCTGGATAACGGATCCCATCCCTGTACATTATTACACAGAAAAAGGAAATCCTCTCAAACAATTTATATTATTTGATTAGAACGGAGTTTATGGTAGATGGCCATTTCTGGATAACGGGTTTCTGGATAACGGATCCCATCCCTGTACATTATTACACAGAAAAAGGAAATCCTCTCAAACAATTTATATTATTTGATTAGAACGGAGTTTATGGTAGACGGCCATTTCTGGATAACGGGTTTCTGGATAACGGATCCCATCCCTGTACATTATTACACAGAAAAAGGAAATCCTCTCAAACAATTTATATTATTTGATTAGAACGGAGTTTATGGTAGACGGCCATTTCTGGATAACGGGTTTCTGGATAACGGATCCCATCCCTGTACATTATTACACAGAAAAAGGAAATCCTCTCAAACAATTTATATTATTTGATTAGAACGGAGTTTATGGTAGGCAGCCATTTCTGGATAACGGATAGCATCCCTGTACATTATTACACAGAAACAGGAAGTCCTCTCAAACAATTTATATTATTTGATTAGAACGTAGTTTATGGTAGGCGGCCATTTCTGGATAACGGATCCCATCCCTGTACATTATTACACAGAAAAAGGAAATCCTCTCAAACAATTTATATTATTTGATTAGAACGGAGTTTATGGCCATTTCTGGATAACGGGTTTCTGGATAACGGATCCCATCCCTGTACATTATTACACAGAAAAAGGAAATCCTCTCAAACAATTTATATTATTTGATTAGAACGGAGTTTATGGTAGATGGCCATTTCTGGATAACGGGTTTCAGGATAACGGATCCCATCCCTGTACATTATTACACAGAAAAAGGAAATCCTCTCAAACAATTTATATTATTTGATTAGAACGGAGTTTATGGTAGACGGCCATTTCTGGATAACGGGTTTCTGGATAACGGATGCCATCCCTGTACAGTATTACACAGAAAAAGAAAATCCTCTCAAACAATTTATATTATTTGATTAGAGCAGAGTTTATGGTAGGCGGCCATTTCTGGATAACGGATAGCATCCCTGTACATTATTACACAGAAAAAGGAAATCCTCTCAAACAATTTATATTATTTGATTAGAACAGAGTTTATGGTAGATGGCCATTTCTGGAAAACGGGTTTCTGGATAACGGATCCCATCCCTGTACATTATTAGACAGAAAAAGGAAATCCTCTCAAACAATTTATATTATTTGATTAGAACGGAGTTTATGGTAGATGGCCATTTCTGGATAACGGGTTTCTGGATAACGGATCCCATCCCTGTACATTATTACACAGAAAAAGGAAATCCTCTCAAACAATTTATATTATTTGATTAAAACGGAGTTTATGGTAGATGGCCATTTCTGGATAATGGGTTTCTGGATAACGGATCCCATCCCTGTACATTATTACACAGAAAAAGGAAATCCTCTCAAATAATTTATATTATTTGATTAGAACGGAGTTTATGATAGACGGCCATTTCTGGATAACGGGTTTCTGAATAACGGATCCCATCCCTTTACATTATTACACAGAAAAAGGAAATCCTCTCAAACAATTTATATTATTTGATTAGAACAGAGTTTATGGTAGGCGGCCATATCTGGATAACGGATAGCATCCCTGTACATTATTACACAGAAAAAGGAAATCCTCTCAAATAATTTATATTATTTGATTAGAACGGAGATTATGATAGACGGCCATTTCTGGATAACGGGTTTCTGGATAACGGATCCCATCCCTGTACATTATTGCACAGAAAAAGGAAATCCTGTCAAACAATTTATATTATTTGATTAGAACGGAGTTTATGGTAGATGGCCTTTTCTGGATAACGGGTTTCTGGATAACAGATCCCATCCCTGTACATTATTACACAGAAAAAGGAAATCCTCTCAAACAATTTATATTATTTGATTTGAACGGAGTTTATGGTAGATGGCCATTTCTGGATAACAGGTTTCTGGATAACGGATCCCATCCCTGTACATTATTACACAGAAAAAGGAAATCCTCTCAAACAATTTATATTATTTGATTAGAACGGAGTTTATGGTAGGCAGCCATTTCTGGATAACGGATAGCATCCCTGTACATTATTACACAGAAACAGGAAGTCCTCTCAAACAATTTATATTATTTGATTAGAACGGAGTTTATGGTAGGCGGCCATTTCTGGATAACGGATCCCATCCCTGTACATTATTACACAGAAAAAGGAAATCCTGTCAAACAATTTATATTATTTTATTAGAACGGAGTTTATGGTAGATGGCCATTTCTGGATAACGGGTTTCTGGATAACGGATCCCATCCCTGTACATTATTACACAGAAAAAGGAAATCCTCTCAAACAATTTATATTATTTGATTAGAACGGAGTTTATGGTAGATGGCCATTTCTGGATAACGGGTTTCTGGATAACGGATCCCATCCCTGTACAATATTACACAGAAAAAGGAAATCCTCTCAAACAATTTATATTATTTGATTACAACGGAGTTTATGGTAGGCGGCCCATTTCTGGATAACGGATAGCATCCCTGTACATTATTACACAGAAAAAGGAAATCCTCTCAAACAATTTATATTATTTGATTAAAACGGAGTTTATGGTAGATGGCCATTTCTGGATAACGGGTTTCTGGATAACGGATCCCATCCCTGTACATTATTACACAGAAAAAGGAAATCCTGTCAAACAATTTATATTATTTGATTAGAACGGAGTTTATGGTAGATGGCCATTTCTGGATAACGGGTTTCTGGATAACGGATCCCATCCCTGTACATTATTACACAGGAAAAGGAAATCCTCTCAAAAAATTTATATTATTTGATTAGAACGGAGTTTATGGTAGACGGCCATTTCTGGATAACGGGTTTCTGGATAACAGATCCCATCCCTGTACATTATTACACAGAAAAAGGAAATCCTCTCAAACAATTTATATTATTTGATTAGAACGGAGTTTATGGTAGACGGCCATTTCTGGATAACGGGTTTCTGGATAACGGATCCCATCCATGTACAGTATTACACAGAAAAAGGAAATCCTCTCAAACAATTTATATTATTTGATTAGAGCAGAGTTTATGGTAGGCGGCCATTTCTGGATAACGGATAGCATCCCTGTACATTATTACACAGAAAAAGGAAATCCTCTCAAACAATTTATATTATTTGATTAGAACGGAGTTTATGGTAGACGGCCATTTCTGGATAACGGGTTTCTGGATAACAGATCCCATCCCTGTACATTATTACACAGAAAAAGGAAATCCTCTCAAACAATTTATATTATTTGATTAGAACGGAGTTTATGGTAGATGGCCATTTCTGGATAACGGGTTTCTGGATAACGGATCCCATCCCTGTACATTATTACACAGAATAAGGAAATCCTCTCAAACAATTTATATTATTTGATTACAACGGAGTTTATGGTAGGTGGCCATTTCTGGATAACGGATAGCATCCCTGTACATTATTACACAGAAAAAGGAAATCCTGTCAAACAATTTATATTATTTGATTAAAACTGAGTTTATGGTAGATGGCCATTTCTGGATAACGGGTTTCTGGATAACGGATCCCATCCCTGTACATTATTACACAGAAAAAGGAAATCCTCTCAAACAATTTATATTATTTGATTAGAACGGAGTTTATGGTAGATGGCCATTTCTGGATAACGGATAGCATCCCTGTACATTATTACACAGAAAAAGGAAATCCTCTCAAACAATTTATATTATTTGATTAGAACGGAGTTTATGGTAGACGGCCATTTCTGGATAACGGGTTTCTGGATAACAGATCCCATCCCTGTACATTAATGCACAGAAAAACGGAAATCCTCTCAAACAATTTATATTATTTGATTAGAACGGAATTTATGGTAGATGGCCATTTCTGGATAACGGGTTTCTGGATAACGGATCCCATCCCTGTACATTATTACACAGAAAAAGGAAATCCTCTCAAACAATTTATATTATTTGATTACAACGGAGTTTATGGTAGGCGGCCATTTCTGGATAACGGATAGCATCCCTGTACATTATTACACAGAAAAAGGAAATCCTGTCAAACAATTTATATTATTTGATTAAAACGGAGTTTATGGTAGATGGCCATTTCTGGATAACGGGTTTCTGGAGAACGGATCCCATCCCTGTACATTATTACACAGAAAAAGGAAATCCTCTCAAACAATTTTATATTATTTGATTAGAACGGAGTTTATGGTAGACGGCCATTTCTGGATAACGGGTTTCTGGATAACGGATCCCATCCCTGTACAGTATTACACAGAAAAAGGAAATCCTCTCACACAATTTATATTATTTGATTAGAGCAGAGTTTATGGTAGGCGGCCATTTCTGGATAACGGATAGCATCCCTGTACATTATTACACAGAAAAAGGAAATCCTCTCAAACAATTTATATTATTTGATTAGAACGGAGTTTATGGTAGATGGCCATTTCTGGATAATGGGTTTCTGGATAACAGATCCCATCCCTGTACATTATTACACAGAAAAAGGAAATCCTCTCAAACAATTTATATTATTTGATTAGAACGGAGTTTATGGTAGATGGCCATTTCTGGATAACGGGTTTCTGGATAACGGATCCCATCCCTGTACATTATTACACAGAAAAAGGAAATCCTCTCAAACAATTTATATTATTTGATTACAACGGAGTTTATGGTAGGCGGCCATTACTGGATAACGGATAGCATCCCTGTACATTATTACACAGAAAAAGGAAATCCTGTCAAACAATTTATATTATTTGATTAAAACGGAGTTTATGGTAGATGGCCATTTCTGGATAACGGGTTTCTGGATAACGGATCCCATCCCTGTACATTATTACACAGAAAAAGGAAATCCTCTCAAACAATTTATATTATTTGATTAGAACAGAGTTTATGGTAGGCGGCCATTTCTGGATAACGGATAGCATCCCTGTACATTATTACACAGAAACAGGAAGTCCTCTCAAACAATTTATATTATTTGATTAGAACGTAGTTTATGGTAGGCGGCCATTTCTGGATAACGGATCCCATCCCTGTACATTATTACACAGAAAAAGGAAATCCTCTCAAACAATTTATATTATTTGATTAGAACGGAGTTTATGGCCATTTCTGGATAACGGGTTTCTGGATAACGGATCCCATCCCTGTACATTATTACACAGAAAAAGGAAATCCTCTCAAACAATTTAATTAGTTTGATTAGAACGGAGTTTATGGTAGATGGCCATTTCTGGATAACGGGTTTCAGGATAACGGATCCCATCCCTGTACATTATTACACAGAAAAAGGAAATCCTCTCAAACAATTTATATTATTTGATTAGAACGGAGTTTATGGTAGACGGCCATTTCTGGATAACGGGTTTCTGGATAACGGATGCCATCCCTGTACAGTATTACACAGAAAAAGGAAATCCTCTCAAACAATTTATATTATTTGATTAGAGCAGAGTTTATGGTAGGCGGCCATTTCTGGATAACGGATAGCATCCCTGTACATTATTACACAGAAAAAGGAAATCCTCTCAAACAATTTATATTATTTGATTAGAACAGAGTTTATGGTAGATGGCCATTTCTGGATAACGGGTTTCTGGATAACGGATCCCATCCCTGTACATTATTACACAGAAAAAGGAAATCCTCTCAAACAATTTATATTATTTGATTAGAACGGAGTTTATGGTAGATGGCCATTTCTGGATAACGGGTTTCTGGATAACGGATCCCATCCCTGTACATTATTACACAGAAAAAGGAAATCCTCTCAAACAATTTATATTATTTGATTAAAACGGAGTTTATGGTAGATGGCCATTTCTGGATAATGGGTTTCTGGATAACGGATCCCATCCCTGTACATTATTACACAGAAAAAGGAAATCCTCTCAAATAATTTATATTATTTGATTAGAACGGAGTTTATGATAGACGGCCATTTCTGGATCACGGGTTTCTGAATAACGGATCCCATCCCTTTACATTATTACACAGAAAAAGGAAATCCTCTCAAACAATTTATATTATTTGATTAGAACAGAGTTTATGGTAGGCGGCCATATCTGGATAACGGATAGCATCCCTGTACATTATTACACAGAAAAAGGAAATCCTCTCAAATAATTTATATTATTTGATTAGAACGGAGATTATGATAGACGGCCATTTCTGGATAACGGGTTTCTGGATAACGGATCCCATCCCTGTACATTATTGCACAGAAAAAGGAAATCCTGTCAAACAATTTATATTATTTGATTAGAACGGAGTTTATGGTAGATGGCCTTTTCTGGATAACGGGTTTCTGGATAACAGATCCCATCCCTGTACATTATTACACAGAAAAAGGAAATCCTCTCAAACAATTTATATTATTTGATTTGAACGGAGTTTATGGTAGATGGCCATTTCTGGATAACAGGTTTCTGGATAACGGATCCCATCCCTGTACATTATTACACAGAAAAAGGAAATCCTCTCAAACAATTTATATTATTTGATTAGAACGGAGTTTATGGTAGGCAGCCATTTCTGGATAACGGATAGCATCCCTGTACATTATTACACAGAAACAGGAAGTCCTCTCAAACAATTTATATTATTTGATTAGAACGGAGTTTATGGTAGGCGGCCATTTCTGGATAACGGATCCCATCCCTGTACATTATTACACAGAAAAAGGAAATCCTGTCAAACAATTTCTATTATTTTATTAGAACGGAGTTTATGGTAGATGGCCATTTCTGGATAACGGGTTTCTGGATAACGGATCCCATCCCTGTACATTATTACACAGAAAAAGGAAATCCTCTCAAACAATTTATATTATTTGATTAGAACGGAGTTTATGGTAGATGGCCATTTCTGGATAACGGGTTTCTGGATAACGGATCCCATCCCTGTACAATATTACACAGAAAAAGGAAATCCTCTCAAACAATTTATATTATTTGATTACAACGGAGTTTATGGTAGGCGGCCATTTCTGGATAACGGATAGCATCCCTGTACATTATTACACAGAAAAAGGAAATCCTCTCAAACAATTTATATTATTTGATTAAAACGGAGTTTATGGTAGATGGCCATTTCTGGATAACGGGTTTCTGGATAACGGATCCCATCCCTGTACATTATTACACAGAAAAAGGAAATCCTGTCAAACAATTTATATTATTTGATTAGAACGGAGTTTATGGTAGATGGCCATTTCTGGATAACGGGTTTCTGGATAACGGATCCCATCCCTGTACATTATTACACAGGAAAAGGAAATCCTCTCAAAAAATTTATATTATTTGATTAGAACGGAGTTTATGGTAGACGGCCATTTCTGGATAACGGGTTTCTGGATAACAGATCCCATCCCTGTACATTATTACACAGAAAAAGGAAATCCTCTCAAACAATTTATATTATTTGATTAGAACGGAGTTTATGGTAGACGGCCATTTCTGGATAACGGGTTTCTGGATAACGGATCCCATCCATGTACAGTATTACACAGAAAAAGGAAATCCTCTCAAACAATTTATATTATTTGATTAGAGCAGAGTTTATGGTAGGCGGCCATTTCTGGATAACGGATAGCATCCCTGTACATTATTACACAGAAAAAGGAAATCCTCTCAAACAATTTATATTATTTGATTAGAACGGAGTTTATGGTAGACGGCCATTTCTGGATAACGGGTTTCTGGATAACAGATCCCATCCCTGTACATTATTACACAGAAAAAGGAAATCCTCTCAAACAATTTATATTATTTGATTAGAACGGAGTTTATGGTAGATGGCCATTTCTGGATAACGGGTTTCTGGATAACGGATCCCATCCCTGTACATTATTACACAGAATAAGGAAATCCTCTCAAACAATTTATATTATTTGATTACAACGGAGTTTATGGTAGGTGGCCATTTCTGGATAACGGATAGCATCCCTGTACATTATTACACAGAAAAAGGAAATCCTGTCAAACAATTTATATTATTTGATTAAAACTGAGTTTATGGTAGATGGCCATTTCTGGATAACGGGTTTCTGGATAACGGATCCCATCCCTGTACATTATTACACAGAAAAAGGAAATCCTCTCAAACAATTTATATTATTTGATTAGAACGGAGTTTATGGTAGATGGCCATTTCTGGATAACGGATAGCATCCCTGTACATTATTACACAGAAAAAGGAAATCCTCTCAAACAATTTATATTATTTGATTAGAACGGAGTTTATGGTAGACGGCCATTTCTGGATAACGGGTTTCTGGATAACAGATCCCATCCCTGTACATTAATGCACAGAAAAACGGAAATCCTCTCAAACAATTTATATTATTTTATTAGAACGGAATTTATGGTAGATGGCCATTTCTGGATAACGGGTTTCTGGATAACGGATCCCATCCCTGTACATTATTACACAGAAAAAGGAAATCCTCTCAAACAATTTATATTATTTGATTACAACGGAGTTTATGGTAGGCGGCCATTTCTGGATAACGGATAGCATCCCTGTACATTATTACACAGAAAAAGGAAATCCTGTCAAACAATTTATATTATTTGATTAAAACGGAGTTTATGGTAGATGGCCATTTCTGGATAACGGGTTTCTGGATAACGGATCCCATCCCTGTACATTATTACACAGAAAAAGGAAATCCTCTCAAACAATTTATATTATTTGATTAGAACGGAGTTTATGGTAGACGGCCATTTCTGGATAACGGGTTTCTGGATAACGGATCCCATCCCTGTACAGTATTACACAGAAAAAGGAAATCCTCTCACACAATTTATATTATTTGATTAGAGCAGAGTTTATGGTAGGCGGCCATTTCTGGATAACGGATAGCATCCCTGTACATTATTACACAGAAAAAGGAAATCCTCTCAAACAATTTATATTATTTGATTAGAACGGAGTTTATGGTAGATGGCCATTTCTGGATAATGGGTTTCTGGATAACAGATCCCATCCCTGTACATTATTACACAGAAAAAGGAAATCCTCTCAAACAATTTATATTATTTGATTAGAACGGAGTTTATGGTAGATGGCCATTTCTGGATAACGGGTTTCTGGATAACGGATCCCATCCCTGTACATTATTACACAGAAAAAGGAAATCCTCTCAAACAATTTATATTATTTGATTACAACGGAGTTTATGGTAGGCGGCCATTACTGGATAACGGATAGCATCCCTGTACATTATTACACAGAAAAAGGAAATCCTGTCAAACAATTTATATTATTTGATTAAAACGGAGTTTATGGTAGATGGCCATTTCTGGATAACGGGTTTCTGGATAACGGATCCCATCCCTGTACATTATTACACAGAAAAAGGAAATCCTCTCAAACAATTTATATTATTTGATTAGAACAGAGTTTATGGTAGGCGGCCATTTCTGGATAACGGATAGCATCCCTGTACATTATTACACAGAAACAGGAAGTCCTCTCAAACAATTTATATTATTTGATTAGAACGTAGTTTATGGTAGGCGGCCATTTCTGGATAACGGATCCCATCCCTGTACATTATTACACAGAAAAAGGAAATCCTCTCAAACAATTTATATTATTTGATTAGAACGGAGTTTATGGCCATTTCTGGATAACGGGTTTCTGGATAACGGATCCCATCCCTGTACATTATTACACAGAAAAAGGAAATTCTCTCAAACAATTTATATTATTTGATTAGAACGGAGTTTATGGTAGATGGCCATTTCTGGATAACGGGTTTCAGGATAACGGATCCCATCCCTGTACATTATTACACAGAAAAAGGAAATCCTCTCAAACAATTTATATTATTTGATTAGAACGGAGTTTATGGTAGACGGCCATTTCTGGATAACGGGTTTCTGGATAACGGATGCCATCCCTGTACAGTATTACACAGAAAAAGGAAATCCTCTCAAACAATTTATATTATTTGATTAGAGCAGAGTTTATGGTAGGCGGCCATTTCTGGATAACGGATAGCATCCCTGTACATTATTACACAGAAAAAGGAAATCCTCTCAAACAATTTATATTATTTGATTAGAACAGAGTTTATGGTAGATGGCCATTTCTGGATAACGGGTTTCTGGATAACGGATCCCATCCCTGTACATTATTACACAGAAAAAGGAAATCCTCTCAAACAATTTATATTATTTGATTAGAACGGAGTTTATGGTAGATGGCCATTTCTGGATAACGGGTTTCTGGATAACGGATCCCATCCCTGTACATTATTACACAGAAAAAGGAAATCCTCTCAAACAATTTATATTATTTGATTAAAACGGAGTTTATGGTAGATGGCCATTTCTGGATAACGGGTTTCTGGATAACGGATCCCATCCCTGTACATTATTACACAGAAAAAGGAAATCCTCTCAAATAATTGATATTATTTGATTAGAACGGAGTTTATGGTAGGCGGCCATATCTGGATAACGGATAGCATCCCTGTACATTATTACACAGAAAAAGGAAATCCTCTCAAATAATTTATATTATTTGATTAGAACGGAGATTATGATAGACGGCCATTTCTGGATAACGGGTTTCTGGATAACGGATCCCATCCCTGTACATTATTGCACAGAAAAAGGAAATCCTGTCAAACAATTTATATTATTTGATTAGAACGGAGTTTATGGTAGATGGCCTTTTCTGGATAACGGGTTTCTGGATAACAGATCCCATCCCTGTACATTATTACACAGAAAAAGGAAATCCTCTCAAACAATTTATATTATTTGATTTGAACGGAGTTTATGGTAGATGGCCATTTCTGGATAACAGGTTTCTGGATAACGGATCCCATCCCTGTACATTATTACACAGAAAAAGGAAATCCTCTCAAACAATTTATATTATTTGATTAGAACTGAGTTTATGGTAGGCAGCCATTTCTGGATAACGGATAGCATCCCTGTACATTATTACACAGAAACAGGAAGTCCTCTCAAACAATTTATATTATTTGATTAGAACGGAGTTTATGGTAGGCGGCCATTTCTGGATAACGGATCCCATCCCTGTACATTATTTCACAGAAAAAGGAAATCCTCTCAAACAATTTATATTATTTGATTAGAACAGAGTTTATGGTAGGCGGCCATTTCTGGATAACGGATAGCATCCCTGTACATTATTACACAGAAAAAGGAAATCCTCTCAAACAATTTATATTATTTGATTAGAACGGAGTTTATGGTAGACGGCCATTTCTGGATAACGGGTTTCTGGATAACGGATCCCATCCCTGTACATTATTACACAGAAAAAGGAAATCCTCTCAAACAATTTATATTATTTGATTAGAACGGAGTTTATGGTAGACGGCCATTTCTGGATAACGGGTTTCTGGATAACGGATCCCATCCCTGTACATTATTACACAGAAAAAGGAAATCCTCTCAAACAATTTATATTATTTGATTAGAACGGAGTTTATGGTAGGCGGCCATTTCTGGATAACGGATAGCATCCCTGTACATTATTACACAGAAACAGGAAGTCCTCTCAAACAATTTATATTATTTGATTAGAACGTAGTTTATGGTAGGCGGCCATTTCTGGATAACGGATCCCATCCCTGTACATTATTACACAGAAAAAGGAAATCCTCTCAAACAATTTATATTATTTGATTAGAACGGAGTTTATGGCCATTTCTGGATAACGGGTTTCTGGATAACGGATCCCATCCCTGTACATTATTACACAGAAAAAGGAAATCCTCTCAAACAATTTATATTATTTGATTAGAACGGAGTTTATGGTAGATGGCCATTTCTGGATAACGGGTTTCAGGATAATGGATCCCATCCCTGTACATTATTACACAGAAAAAGGAAATCCTCTCAAACAATTTATATTATTTGATTAGAACGGAGTTTATGGTAGACGGCCATTTCTGGATAACGGGTTTCTGGATAACGGATGCCATCCCTGTACAGTATTACACAGAAAAAGGAAATCCTCTCAAACAATTTATATTATTTGATTAGAGCAGAGTTTATGGTAGGCGGCCATTTCTGGATAACGGATAGCATCCCTGTACATTATTACACAGAAAAAGGAAATCCTCTCAAACAATTTATATTATTTGATTAGAACAGAGTTTATGGTAGATGGCCATTTCTGGATAACGGGTTTCTGGATAACGGATCCCATCCCTGTACATTATTACACAGAAAAAGGAAATCCTCTCAAACAATTTATATTATTTGATTAGAACGGAGTTTATGGTAGATGGCCATTTCTGGATAACGGGTTTCTGGATAACGGATCCCATCCCTGTACATTATTACACAGAAAAAGGAAATCCTCTCAAACAATTTATATTATTTGATTAAAACGGAGTTTATGGTAGATGGCCATTTCTGGATAATGGGTTTCTGGATAACGGATCCCATCCCTGTACATTATTACACAGAAAAAGGAAATCCTCTCAAATAATTTATATTATTTGATTAGAACGGAGTTTATGATAGACGGCCATTTCTGGATAACGGGTTTCTGAATAACGGATCCCATCCCTTTACATTATTACACAGAAAAAGGAAATCCTCTCAAACAATTTATATTATTTGATTACAACGGAGTTTATGGTAGGCGTCCATTTCTGGATAACGGATAGCATCCCTGTACATTATTACACAGAAAAAGGAAATCCTGTCAAACAATTTATATTATTTGATTAAAACGGAGTTTATGGTAGATGGCCATTTCTGGATAACGGGTTTCTGGATAACGGATCCCATCCCTGTACATTATTACACAGAAAAAGGAAATCCTGTCAAACAATTTATCTTATTTGATTAGAACGGAGTTTATGGTAGATGGCCATTTCTGGATAACGGGTTTCTGGATAACAGATCCCATCCCTGTACATTATTACACAGAAAAAGGAAATCCTCTCAAACAATTTATATTATTTGATTAGAACGGAGTTTATGGAAGGCGGCCATTTCTGGATAACGGATCCCATCCCTGTACATTATTACACAGAGAAAGGAAATCCTCTCAACCAATTTATATTATTTGATTAGAACAGAGTTTATGGTAGGCGGCCATTTCTGGATAACGGATAGCATCCCAGTACATTATTACACAGAAAAAGGAAATCCTCTCAAACAATTTATATTATTTGATTAGAACGGAGATTATGATAGACGGCCATTTCTGGATAACGGGTTTCTGGATAACGGATCCCATCCCTGTACATTATTACACAGAAAAAGGAAATCCTGTCAAACAATTTATATTATTTGATTAGAACGGAGTTTATGGTAGATGGCCATTTCTGGATAACAGGTTTCTGGATAACGGATCCCATCCCTGTACATTATTACACAGAAAAAGGAAATCCTCTCAAACAATTTATATTATTTGATTAGAACGGAGTTTATGGTAGATGGCC
Organism: Xenopus petersii; assembly: GCA_038501925.1. Classification (NCBI taxonomy): domain Eukaryota; kingdom Metazoa; phylum Chordata; class Amphibia; order Anura; family Pipidae; genus Xenopus; species Xenopus petersii. Next base: position 69,893 of record JBCGBM010000293.1, read on the forward strand.
ATTTCTGGATAACGGGTTTCAGGATAACGGATCCCATCCCTGTACATTATTACACAGAAAAAGGAAATCCTCTCAAACAATTTATATTATTTGATTAGAACGGAGTTTATGGTAGACGGCCATTTCTGGATAACGGGTTTCTGGATAACGGATGCCATCCCTGTACAGTATTACACAGAAAAAGGAAATCCTCTCAAACAATTTATATTATTTGATTAGAGCAGAGTTTATGGTAGGCGGCCATTTCTGGATAACGGATAGCATCCCTGTACATTATTACACAGAAAAAGGAAATCCTCTCAAACAATTTATATTATTTGATTAGAACAGAGTTTATGGTAGATGGCCATTTCTGGATAACGGGTTTCTGGATAACGGATCCCATCCCTGTACATTATTAGACAGAAAAAGGAAATCCTCTCAAACAATTTATATTATTTGATTAGAACGGAGTTTATGGTAGATGGCCATTTCTGGATAACGGGTTTCTGGATAACGGATCCCATCCCTGTACATTATTACACAGAAAAAGGAAATCCTCTCAAACAATTTATATTATTTGATTAAAACGGAGTTTATGGTAGATGGCCATTTCTGGATAATGGGTTTCTGGATAACGGATCCCATCCCTGTACATTATTACACAGAAAAAGGAAATCCTCTCAAATAATTTATATTATTTGATTAGAACGGAGTTTATGATAGACGGCCATTTCTGGATAACGGGTTTCTGAATAACGGATCCCATCCCTTTACATTATTACACAGAAAAAGGAAATCCTCTCAAACAATTTATATTATTTGATTAGAACAGAGTTTATGGTAGGCGGCCATATCTGGATAACGGATAGCATCCCTGTACATTATTACACAGAAAAAGGAAATCCTCTCAAATAATTTATATTATTTGATTAGAACGGAGATTATGATAGACGGCCATTTCTGGATAACGGGTTTCTGGATAACGGATCCCATCCCTGTACATTATTGCACAGAAAAAGGAAATCCTGTCAAACAATTTATATTATTTGATTAGAACGGAGTTTATGGTAGATGGCCTTTTCTGGATAACGGGTTTCTGGATAACAGATCCCATCCCTGTACATTATTACACAGAAAAAGGAAATCCTCTCAAACAATTTATATTATTTGATTTGAACGGAGTTTATGGTAGATGGCCATTTCTGGATAACAGGTTTCTGGATAACGGATCCCATCCCTGTACATTATTACACAGAAAAAGGAAATCCTCTCAAACAATTTATATTATTTGATTAGAACGGAGTTTATGGTAGGCAGCCATTTCTGGATAACGGATAGCATCCCTGTACATTATTACACAGAAACAGGAAGTCCTCTCAAACAATTTATATTATTTGATTAGAACGGAGTTTATGGTAGGCGGCCATTTCTGGATAACGGATCCCATCCCTGTACATTATTACACAGAAAAAGGAAATCCTGTCAAACAATTTATATTATTTTATTAGAACGGAGTTTATGGTAGATGGCCATTTCTGGATAACGGGTTTCTGGATAACGGATCCCATCCCTGTACATTATTACACAGAAAAAGGAAATCCTCTCAAACAATTTATATTATTTGATTAGAACGGAGTTTATGGTAGATGGCCATTTCTGGATAACGGGTTTCTGGATAACGGATCCCATCCCTGTACAATATTACACAGAAAAAGGAAATCCTCTCAAACAATTTATATTATTTGATTACAACGGAGTTTATGGTAGGCGGCCATTTCTGGATAACGGATAGCATCCCTGTACATTATTACACAGAAAAAGGAAATCCTCTCAAACAATTTATATTATTTGATTAAAACGGAGTTTATGGTAGATGGCCATTTCTGGATAACGGGTTTCTGGATAACGGATCCCATCCCTGTACATTATTACACAGAAAAAGGAAATCCTGTCAAACAATTTATATTATTTGATTAGAACGGAGTTTATGGTAGATGGCCATTTCTGGATAACGGGTTTCTGGATAACGGATCCCATCCCTGTACATTATTACACAGGAAAAGGAAATCCTCTCAAAAAATTTATATTATTTGATTAGAACGGAGTTTATGGTAGACGGCCATTTCTGGATAACGGGTTTCTGGATAACAGATCCCATCCCTGTACATTATTACACAGAAAAAGGAAATCCTCTCAAACAATTTATATTATTTGATTAGAACGGAGTTTATGGTAGACGGCCATTTCTGGATAACGGGTTTCTGGATAACGGATCCCATCCATGTACAGTATTACACAGAAAAAGGAAATCCTCTCAAACAATTTATATTATTTGATTAGAGCAGAGTTTATGGTAGGCGGCCATTTCTGGATAACGGATAGCATCCCTGTACATTATTACACAGAAAAAGGAAATCCTCTCAAACAATTTATATTATTTGATTAGAACGGAGTTTATGGTAGACGGCCATTTCTGGATAACGGGTTTCTGGATAACAGATCCCATCCCTGTACATTATTACACAGAAAAAGGAAATCCTCTCAAACAATTTATATTATTTGATTAGAACGGAGTTTATGGTAGATGGCCATTTCTGGATAACGGGTTTCTGGATAACGGATCCCATCCCTGTACATTATTACACAGAATAAGGAAATCCTCTCAAACAATTTATATTATTTGATTACAACGGAGTTTATGGTAGGTGGCCATTTCTGGATAACGGATAGCATCCCTGTACATTATTACACAGAAAAAGGAAATCCTGTCAAACAATTTATATTATTTGATTAAAACTGAGTTTATGGTAGATGGCCATTTCTGGATAACGGGTTTCTGGATAACGGATCCCATCCCTGTACATTATTACACAGAAAAAGGAAATCCTCTCAAACAATTTATATTATTTGATTAGAACGGAGTTTATGGTAGATGGCCATTTCTGGATAACGGATAGCATCCCTGTACATTATTACACAGAAAAAGGAAATCCTCTCAAACAATTTATATTATTTGATTAGAACGGAGTTTATGGTAGACGGCCATTTCTGGATAACGGGTTTCTGGATAACAGATCCCATCCCTGTACATTAATGCACAGAAAAACGGAAATCCTCTCAAACAATTTATATTATTTTATTAGAACGGAATTTATGGTAGATGGCCATTTCTGGATAACGGGTTTCTGGATAACGGATCCCATCCCTGTACATTATTACACAGAAAAAGGAAATCCTCTCAAACAATTTATATTATTTGATTACAACGGAGTTTATGGTAGGCGGCCATTTCTGGATAACGGATAGCATCCCTGTACATTATTACACAGAAAAAGGAAATCCTGTCAAACAATTTATATTATTTGATTAAAACGGAGTTTATGGTAGATGGCCATTTCTGGATAACGGGTTTCTGGAGAACGGATCCCATCCCTGTACATTATTACACAGAAAAAGGAAATCCTCTCAAACAATTTATATTATTTGATTAGAACGGAGTTTATGGTAGACGGCCATTTCTGGATAACGGGTTTCTGGATAACGGATCCCATCCCTGTACAGTATTACACAGAAAAAGGAAATCCTCTCACACAATTTATATTTATTTGATTAGAGCAGAGTTTATGGTAGGCGGCCATTTCTGGATAACGGATAGCATCCCTGTACATTATTACACAGAAAAAGGAAATCCTCTCAAACAATTTATATTATTTGATTAGAACGGAGTTTATGGTAGATGGCCATTTCTGGATAATGGGTTTCTGGATAACAGATCCCATCCCTGTACATTATTACACAGAAAAAGGAAATCCTCTCAAACAATTTATATTATTTGATTAGAACGGAGTTTATGGTAGATGGCCATTTCTGGATAACGGGTTTCTGGATAACGGATCCCATCCCTGTACATTATTACACAGAAAAAGGAAATCCTCTCAAACAATTTATATTATTTGATTACAACGGAGTTTATGGTAGGCGGCCATTACTGGATAACGGATAGCATCCCTGTACATTATTACACAGAAAAAGGAAATCCTGTCAAACAATTTATATTATTTGATTAAAACGGAGTTTATGGTAGATGGCCATTTCTGGATAACGGGTTTCTGGATAACGGATCCCATCCCTGTACATTATTACACAGAAAAAGGAAATCCTCTCAAACAATTTATATTATTTGATTAGAACAGAGTTTATGGTAGGCGGCCATTTCTGGATAACGGATAGCATCCCTGTACATTATTACACAGAAACAGGAAGTCCTCTCAAACAATTTATATTATTTGATTAGAACGTAGTTTATGGTAGGCGGCCATTTCTGGATAACGGATCCCATCCCTGTACATTATTACACAGAAAAAGGAAATCCTCTCAAACAATTTATATTATTTGATTAGAACGGAGTTTATGGCCATTTCTGGATAACGGGTTTCTGGATAACGGATCCCATCCCTGTACATTATTACACAGAAAAAGGAAATTCTCTCAAACAATTTATATTATTTGATTAGAACGGAGTTTATGGTAGATGGCCATTTCTGGATAACGGGTTTCAGGATAACGGATCCCATCCCTGTACATTATTACACAGAAAAAGGAAATCCTCTCAAACAATTTATATTATTTGATTAGAACGGAGTTTATGGTAGACGGCCATTTCTGGATAACGGGTTTCTGGATAACGGATGCCATCCCTGTACAGTATTACACAGAAAAAGGAAATCCTCTCAAACAATTTATATTATTTGATTAGAGCAGAGTTTATGGTAGGCGCCATTTCTGGATAACGGATAGCATCCCTGTACATTATTACACAGAAAAAGGAAATCCTCTCAAACAATTTATATTATTTGATTAGAACAGAGTTTATGGTAGATGGCCATTTCTGGATAACGGGTTTCTGGATAACGGATCCCATCCCTGTACATTATTACACAGAAAAAGGAAATCCTCTCAAACAATTTATATTATTTGATTAGAACGGAGTTTATGGTAGATGGCCATTTCTGGATAACGGGTTTCTGGATAACGGATCCCATCCCTGTACATTATTACACAGAAAAAGGAAATCCTCTCAAACAATTTATATTATTTGATTAAAACGGAGTTTATGGTAGATGGCCATTTCTGGATAATGGGTTTCTGGATAACGGATCCCATCCCTGTACATTATTACACAGAAAAAGGAAATCCTCTCAAATAATTTATATTATTTGATTAGAACGGAGTTTATGATAGACGGCCATTTCTGGATAACGGGTTTCTGAATAACGGATCCCATCCCTTTACATTATTACACAGAAAAAGGAAATCCTCTCAAACAATTTATATTATTTGATTAGAACAGAGTTTATGGTAGGCGGCCATATCTGGATAACGGATAGCATCCCTGTACATTATTACACAGAAAAAGGAAATCCTCTCAAATAATTTATATTATTTGATTAGAACGGAGATTATGATAGACGGCCATTTCTGGATAACGGGTTTCTGGATAACGGATCCCATCCCTGTACATTATTGCACAGAAAAAGGAAATCCTGTCAAACAATTTATATTATTTGATTAGAACGGAGTTTATGGTAGATGGCCTTTTCTGGATAACGGGTTTCTGGATAACAGATCCCATCCCTGTACATTATTACACAGAAAAAGGAAATCCTCTCAAACAATTTATATTATTTGATTTGAACGGAGTTTATGGTAGATGGCCATTTCTGGATAACAGGTTTCTGGATAACGGATCCCATCCCTGTACATTATTACACAGAAAAAGGAAATCCTCTCAAACAATTTATATTATTTGATTAGAACGGAGTTTATGGTAGGCAGCCATTTCTGGATAACGGATAGCATCCCTGTACATTATTACACAGAAACAGGAAGTCCTCTCAAACAATTTATATTATTTGATTAGAACGGAGTTTATGGTAGGCGGCCATTTCTGGATAACGGATCCCATCCCTGTACATTATTACACAGAAAAAGGAAATCCTGTCAAACAATTTATATTATTTTATTAGAACGGAGTTTATGGTAGATGGCCATTTCTGGATAACGGGTTTCTGGATAACGGATCCCATCCCTGTACATTATTACACAGAAAAAGGAAATCCTCTCAAACAATTTATATTATTTGATTAGAACGGAGTTTATGGTAGATGGCCATTTCTGGATAACGGGTTTCTGGATAACGGATCCCATCCCTGTACAATATTACACAGAAAAAGGAAATCCTCTCAAACAATTTATATTATTTGATTACAACGGAGTTTATGGTAGGCGGCCATTTCTGGATAACGGATAGCATCCCTGTACATTATTACACAGAAAAAGGAAATCCTCTCAAACAATTTATATTATTTGATTAAAACGGAGTTTATGGTAGATGGCCATTTCTGGATAACGGGTTTCTGGATAACGGATCCCATCCCTGTACATTATTACACAGAAAAAGGAAATCCTGTCAAACAATTTATATTATTTGATTAGAACGGAGTTTATGGTAGATGGCCATTTCTGGATAACGGGTTTCTGGATAACGGATCCCATCCCTGTACATTATTACACAGGAAAAGGAAATCCTCTCAAAAAATTTATATTATTTGATTAGAACGGAGTTTATGGTAGACGGCCATTTCTGGATAACGGGTTTCTGGATAACAGATCCCATCCCTGTACATTATTACACAGAAAAAGGAAATCCTCTCAAACAATTTATATTATTTGATTAGAACGGAGTTTATGGTAGACGGCCATTTCTGGATAACGGGTTTCTGGATAACGGATCCCATCCATGTACAGTATTACACAGAAAAAGGAAATCCTCTCAAACAATTTATATTATTTGATTAGAGCAGAGTTTATGGTAGGCGGCCATTTCTGGATAACGGATAGCATCCCTGTACATTATTACACAGAAAAAGGAAATCCTCTCAAACAATTTATATTATTTGATTAGAACGGAGTTTATGGTAGACGGCCATTTCTGGATAACGGGTTTCTGGATAACAGATCCCATCCCTGTACATTATTACACAGAAAAAGGAAATCCTCTCAAACAATTTATATTATTTGATTAGAACGGAGTTTATGGTAGATGGCCATTTCTGGATAACGGGTTTCTGGATAACGGATCCCATCCCTGTACATTATTACACAGAATAAGGAAATCCTCTCAAACAATTTATATTATTTGATTACAACGGAGTTTATGGTAGGTGGCCATTTCTGGATAACGGATAGCATCCCTGTACATTATTACACAGAAAAAGGAAATCCTGTCAAACAATTTATATTATTTGATTAGAACGGAGTTTATGGTAGACGGTCATTTCTGGATAACGGGTTTCTGGATAACAGATCCCATCCCTGTACATTAATGCACAGAAAAACGGAAATCCTCTCAAACAATTTATATTATTTTATTAGAACGGAATTTATGGTAGATGGCCATTTCTGGATAACGGGTTTCTGGATAACGGATCCCATCCCTGTACATTATTACACAGAAAAAGGAAATCCTCTCAAACAATTTATATTATTTGATTACAACGGAGTTTATGGTAGGCGGCCATTTCTGGATAACGGATAGCATCCCTGTACATTATTACACAGAAAAAGGAAATCCTGTCAAACAATTTATATTATTTGATTAAAACGGAGTTTATGGTAGATGGCCATTTCTGGATAACGGGTTTCTGGAGAACGGATCCCATCCCTGTACATTATTACACAGAAAAAGGAAATCCTCTCAAACAATTTATATTATTTGATTAGAACGGAGTTTATGGTAGACGGCCATTTCTGGATAACGGGTTTCTGGATAACGGATCCCATCCCTGTACAGTATTACACAGAAAAAGGAAATCCTCTCACACAATTTATATTATTTGATTAGAGCAGAGTTTATGGTAGGCGGCCATTTCTGGATAACGGATAGCATCCCTGTACATTATTACACAGAAAAAGGAAATCCTCTCAAACAATTTATATTATTTGATTAGAACGGAGTTTATGGTAGATGGCCATTTCTGGATAATGGGTTTCTGGATAACAGATCCCATCCCTGTACATTATTACACAGAAAAAGGAAATCCTCTCAAACAATTTATATTATTTGATTAGAACGGAGTTTATGGTAGATGGCCATTTCTGGATAACGGGTTTCTGGATAACGGATCCCATCCCTGTACATTATTACACAGAAAAGGAAATCCTCTCAAACAATTTATATTATTTGATTACAACGGAGTTTATGGTAGGCGGCCATTACTGGATAACGGATAGCATCCCTGTACATTATTACACAGAAAAAGGAAATCCTGTCAAACAATTTATATTATTTGATTAAAACGGAGTTTATGGTAGATGGCCATTTCTGGATAACGGGTTTCTGGATAACGGATCCATCCCTGTACATTATTACACAGAAAAAGGAAATCCTCTCAAACAATTTATATTATTTGATTAGAACAGAGTTTATGGTAGGCGGCCATTTCTGGATAACGGATAGCATCCCTGTACATTATTACACAGAAACAGGAAGTCCTCTCAAACAATTTATATTATTTGATTAGAACGTAGTTTATGGTAGGCGGCCATTTCTGGATAACGGATCCCATCCCTGTACATTATTACACAGAAAAAGGAAATCCTCTCAAACAATTTATATTATTTGATTAGAACGGAGTTTATGGCCATTTCTGGATAACGGGTTTCTGGATAACGGATCCCATCCCTGTACATTATTACACAGAAAAAGGAAATTCTCTCAAACAATTTATATTATTTGATTAGAACGGAGTTTATGGTAGATGGCCATTTCTGGATAACGGGTTTCAGGATAACGGATCCCATCCCTGTACATTATTACACAGAAAAAGGAAATCCTCTCAAACAATTTATATTATTTGATTAGAACGGAGTTTATGGTAGACGGCCATTTCTGGATAACGGGTTTCTGGATAACGGATGCCATCCCTGTACAGTATTACACAGAAAAAGGAAATCCTCTCAAACAATTTATATTATTTGATTAGAGCAGAGTTTATGGTAGGCGGCCATTTCTGGATAACGGATAGCATCCCTGTACATTATTACACAGAAAAAGGAAATCCTCTCAAACAATTTATATTATTTGATTAGAACAGAGTTTATGGTAGATGGCCATTTCTGGATAACGGGTTTCTGGATAACGGATCCCATCCCTGTACATTATTAGACAGAAAAAGGAAATCCTCTCAAACAATTTATATTATTTGATTAGAACGGAGTTTATGGTAGATGGCCATTTCTGGATAACGGGTTTCTGGATAACGGATCCCATCCCTGTACATTATTACACAGAAAAAGGAAATCCTCTCAAACAATTTATATTATTTGATTAAAACGGAGTTTATGGTAGATGGCCATTTCTGGATAATGGGTTTCTGGATAACGGATCCCATCCCTGTACATTATTACACAGAAAAAGGAAATCCTCTCAAATAATTTATATTATTTGATTAGAACGGAGTTTATGATAGACGGCCATTTCTGGATAACGGGTTTCTGAATAACGGATCCCATCCCTTTACATTATTACACAGAAAAAGGAAATCCTCTCAAACAATTTATATTATTTGATTAGAACAGAGTTTATGGTAGGCGGCCATATCTGGATAACGGATAGCATCCCTGTACATTATTACACAGAAAAGGAAATCCTCTCAAATAATTTATATTATTTGATTAGAACGGAGATTATGATAGACGGCCATTTCTGGATAACGGGTTTCTGGATAACGGATCCCATCCCTGTACATTATTGCACAGAAAAAGGAAATCCTGTCAAACAATTTATATTATTTGATTAGAACGGAGTTTATGGTAGATGGCCTTTTCTGGATAACGGGTTTCTGGATAACAGATCCCATCCCTGTACATTATTACACAGAAAAAGGAAATCCTCTCAAACAATTTATATTATTTGATTTGAACGGAGTTTATGGTAGATGGCCATTTCTGGATAACAGGTTTCTGGATAACGGATCCCATCCCTGTACATTATTACACAGAAAAAGGAAATCCTCTCAAACAATTTATATTATTTGATTAGAACGGAGTTTATGGTAGGCAGCCATTTCTGGATAACGGATAGCATCCCTGTACATTATTACACAGAAACAGGAAGTCCTCTCAAACAATTTATATTATTTGATTAGAACGGAGTTTATGGTAGGCGGCCATTTCTGGATAACGGATCCCATCCCTGTACATTATTACACAGAAAAAGGAAATCCTGTCAAACAATTTATATTATTTTATTAGAACGGAGTTTATGGTAGATGGCCATTTCTGGATAACGGGTTTCTGGATAACGGATCCCATCCCTGTACATTATTACACAGAAAAAGGAAATCCTCTCAAACAATTTATATTATTTGATTAGAACGGAGTTTATGGTAGATGGCCATTTCTGGATAACGGGTTTCTGGATAACGGATCCCATCCCTGTACAATATTACACAGAAAAAGGAAATCCTCTCAAACAATTTATATTATTTGATTACAACGGAGTTTATGGTAGGCGGCCATTTCTGGATAACGGATAGCATCCCTGTACATTATTACACAGAAAAAGGAAATCCTCTCAAACAATTTATATTATTTGATTAAAACGGAGTTTATGGTAGATGGCCATTTCTGGATAACGGGTTTCTGGATAACGGATCCCATCCCTGTACATTATTACACAGAAAAAGGAAATCCTGTCAAACAATGTTATATTATTTGATTAGAACGGAGTTTATGGTAGATGGCCATTTCTGGATAACGGGTTTCTGGATAACGGATCCCATCCCTGTACATTATTACACAGGAAAAGGAAATCCTCTCAAAAAATTTATATTATTTGATTAGAACGGAGTTTATGGTAGACGGCCATTTCTGGATAACGGGTTTCTGGATAACAGATCCCATCCCTGTACATTATTACACAGAAAAAGGAAATCCTCTCAAACAATTTATATTATTTGATTAGAACGGAGTTTATGGTAGACGGCCATTTCTGGATAACGGGTTTCTGGATAACGGATCCCATCCATGTACAGTATTACACAGAAAAAGGAAATCCTCTCAAACAATTTATATTATTTGATTAGAGCAGAGTTTATGGTAGGCGGCCATTTCTGGATAACGGATAGCATCCCTGTACATTATTACACAGAAAAAGGAAATCCTCTCAAACAATTTATATTATTTGATTAGAACGGAGTTTATGGTAGACGGCCATTTCTGGATAACGGGTTTCTGGATAACAGATCCCATCCCTGTACATTATTACACAGAAAAAGGAAATCCTCTCAAACAATTTATATTATTTGATTAGAACGGAGTTTATGGTAGATGGCCATTTCTGGATAACGGGTTTCTGGATAACGGATCCCATCCCTGTACATTATTACACAGAATAAGGAAATCCTCTCAAACAATTTATATTATTTGATTACAACGGAGTTTATGGTAGGTGGCCATTTCTGGATAACGGATAGCATCCCTGTACATTATTACACAGAAAAAGGAAATCCTGTCAAACAATTTATATTATTTGATTAAAACTGAGTTTATGGTAGATGGCCATTTCTGGATAACGGGTTTCTGGATAACGGATCCCATCCCTGTACATTATTACACAGAAAAAGGAAATCCTCTCAAACAATTTATATTATTTGATTAGAACGGAGTTTATGGTAGATGGCCATTTCTGGATAACGGATAGCATCCCTGTACATTATTACACAGAAAAAGGAAATCCTCTCAAACAATTTATATTATTTGATTAGAACGGAGTTTATGGTAGACGGCCATTTCTGGATAACGGGTTTCTGGATAACAGATCCCATCCCTGTACATTAATGCACAGAAAAACGGAAATCCTCTCAAACAATTTATATTATTTTATTAGAACGGAATTTATGGTAGATGGCCATTTCTGGATAACGGGTTTCTGGATAACGGATCCCATCCCTGTACATTATTACACAGAAAAAGGAAATCCTCTCAAACAATTTATATTATTTGATTACAACGGAGTTTATGGTAGGCGGCCATTTCTGGATAACGGATAGCATCCCTGTACATTATTACACAGAAAAAGGAAATCCTGTCAAACAATTTATATTATTTGATTAAAACGGAGTTTATGGTAGATGGCCATTTCTGGATAACGGGTTTCTGGAGAACGGATCCCATCCCTGTACATTATTACACAGAAAAAGGAAATCCTCTCAAACAATTTATATTATTTGATTAGAACGGAGTTTATGGTAGACGGCCATTTCTGGATAACGGGTTTCTGGATAACGGATCCCATCCCTGTACAGTATTACACAGAAAAAGGAAATCCTCTCACACAATTTATATTATTTGATTAGAGCAGAGTTTATGGTAGGCGGCCATTTCTGGATAACGGATAGCATCCCTGTACATTATTACACAGAAAAAGGAAATCCTCTCAAACAATTTATATTATTTGATTAGAACGGAGTTTATGGTAGATGGCCATTTCTGGATAATGGGTTTCTGGATAACAGATCCCATCCCTGTACATTATTACACAGAAAAAGGAAATCCTCTCAAACAATTTATATTATTTGATTAGAACGGAGTTTATGGTAGATGGCCATTTCTGGATAACGGGTTTCTGGATAACGGATCCCATCCCTGTACATTATTACACAGAAAAAGGAAATCCTCTCAAACAATTTATATTATTTGATTACAACGGAGTTTATGGTAGGCGGCCATTACTGGATAACGGATAGCATCCCTGTACATTATTACACAGAAAAAGGAAATCCTGTCAAACAATTTATATTATTTGATTAAAACGGAGTTTATGGTAGATGGCCATTTCTGGATAACGGGTTTCTGGATAACGGATCCCATCCCTGTACATTATTACACAGAAAAAGGAAATCCTCTCAAACAATTTATATTATTTGATTAGAACAGAGTTTATGGTAGGCGGCCATTTCTGGATAACGGATAGCATCCCTGTACATTATTACACAGAAACAGGAAGTCCTCTCAAACAATTTATATTATTTGATTAGAACGTAGTTTATGGTAGGCGGCCATTTCTGGATAACGGATCCCATCCCTGTACATTATTACACAGAAAAAGGAAATCCTCTCAAACAATTTATATTATTTGATTAGAACGGAGTTTATGGCCATTTCTGGATAACGGGTTTCTGGATAACGGATCCCATCCCTGTACATTATTACACAGAAAAAGGAAATCCTCTCAAACAATTTATATTATTTGATTAGAACGGAGTTTATGGTAGATGGCCATTTCTGGATAACGGGTTTCAGGATAACGGATCCCATCCCTGTACATTATTACACAGAAAAAGGAAATCCTCTCAAACAATTTATATTATTTGATTAGAACGGAGTTTATGGTAGACGGCCATTTCTGGATAACGGGTTTCTGGATAACGGATGCCATCCCTGTACAGTATTACACAGAAAAAGGAAATCCTCTCAAACAATTTATATTATTTGATTAGAGCAGAGTTTATGGTAGGCGGCCATTTCTGGATAACGGATAGCATCCCTGTACATTATTACACAGAAAAAGGAAATCCTCTCAAACAATTTATATTATTTGATTAGAACAGAGTTTATGGTAGATGGCCATTTCTGGATAACGGGTTTCTGGATAACGGATCCCATCCCTGTACATTATTACACAGAAAAAGGAAATCCTCTCAAACAATTTATATTATTTGATTAGAACGGAGTTTATGGTAGATGGCCATTTCTGGATAACGGGTTTCTGGATAACGGATCCCATCCCTGTACATTATTACACAGAAAAAGGAAATCCTCTCAAACAATTTATATTATTTGATTAAAACGGAGTTTATGGTAGATGGCCATTTCTGGATAATGGGTTTCTGGATAACGGATCCCATCCCTGTACATTATTACACAGAAAAAGGAAATCCTCTCAAATAATTTATATTATTTGATTAGAACGGAGTTTATGATAGACGGCCATTTCTGGATAACGGGTTTCTGAATAACGGATCCCATCCCTTTACATTATTACACAGAAAAAGGAAATCCTCTCAAACAATTTATATTATTTGATTACAACGGAGTTTATGGTAGGCGTCCATTTCTGGATAACGGATAGCATCCCTGTACATTATTACACAGAAAAAGGAAATCCTGTCAAACAATTTATATTATTTGATTAAAACGGAGTTTATGGTAGATGGCCATTTCTGGATAACGGGTTTCTGGATAACGGATCCCATCCCTGTACATTATTACACAGAAAAAGGAAATCCTGTCAAACAATTTATCTTATTTGATTAGAACGGAGTTTATGGTAGATGGCCATTTCTGGATAACGGGTTTCTGGATAACAGATCCCATCCCTGTACATTATTACACAGAAAAAGGAAATCCTCTCAAACAATTTATATTATTTGATTAGAACGGAGTTTATGGAAGGCGGCCATTTCTGGATAACGGATCCCATCCCTGTACATTATTACACAGAGAAAGGAAATCCTCTCAACCAATTTATATTATTTGATTAGAACAGAGTTTATGGTAGGCGGCCATTTCTGGATAACGGATAGCATCCCAGTACATTATTACACAGAAAAAGGAAATCCTCTCAAACAATTTATATTATTTGATTAGAACGGAGATTATGATAGACGGCCATTTCTGGATAACGGGTTTCTGGATAACGGATCCCATCCCTGTACATTATTACACAGAAAAAGGAAATCCTGTCAAACAATTTATATTATTTGATTAGAACGGAGTTTATGGTAGATGGCCATTTCTGGATAACAGGTTTCTGGATAACGGATCCCATCCCTGTACATTATTACACAGAAAAAGGAAATCCTCTCAAACAATTTATATTATTTGATTAGAACGGAGTTTATGGTAGATGGCCATTTCTGGATAACGGGTTTCAGGATAACGGATCCCATCCCTGTACATTATTACACAGAAAAAGGAAATCCTCTCAAACAATTTATATTATTTGATTAGAACGGAGTTTATGGTAGACGGCCATTTCTGGATAACGGGTTTCTGGATAACGGATGCCATCCCTGTACAGTATTACACAGAAAAAGGAAATCCTCTCAAACAATTTATATTATTTGATTAGAGCAGAGTTTATGGTAGGCGGCCATTTCTGGATAACGGATAGCATCCCTGTACATTATTACACAGAAAAAGGAAATCCTCTCAAACAATTTATATTATTTGATTAGAACAGAGTTTATGGTAGATGGCCATTTCTGGAAAACGGGTTTCTGGATAACGGATCCCATCCCTGTACATTATTAGACAGAAAAAGGAAATCCTCTCAAACAATTTATATTATTTGATTAGAACGGAGTTTATGGTAGATGGCCATTTCTGGATAACGGGTTTCTGGATAACGGATCCCATCCCTGTACATTATTACACAGAAAAAGGAAATCCTCTCAAACAATTTATATTATTTGATTAAAACGGAGTTTATGGTAGATGGCCATTTCTGGATAATGGGTTTCTGGATAACGGATCCCATCCCTGTACATTATTACACAGAAAAAGGAAATCCTCTCAAATAATTTATATTATTTGATTAGAACGGAGTTTATGATAGACGGCCATTTCTGGATAACGGGTTTCTGAATAACGGATCCCATCCCTTTACATTATTACACAGAAAAAGGAAATCCTCTCAAACAATTTATATTATTTGATTAGAACAGAGTTTATGGTAGGCGGCCATATCTGGATAACGGATAGCATCCCTGTACATTATTACACAGAAAAAGGAAATCCTCTCAAATAATTTATATTATTTGATTAGAACGGAGATTATGATAGACGGCCATTTCTGGATAACGGGTTTCTGGATAACGGATCCCATCCCTGTACATTATTGCACAGAAAAAGGAAATCCTGTCAAACAATTTATATTATTTGATTAGAACGGAGTTTATGGTAGATGGCCTTTTCTGGATAACGGGTTTCTGGATAACAGATCCCATCCCTGTACATTATTACACAGAAAAAGGAAATCCTCTCAAACAATTTATATTATTTGATTTGAACGGAGTTTATGGTAGATGGCCATTTCTGGATAACAGGTTTCTGGATAACGGATCCCATCCCTGTACATTATTACACAGAAAAAGGAAATCCTCTCAAACAATTTATATTATTTGATTAGAACGGAGTTTATGGTAGGCAGCCATTTCTGGATAACGGATAGCATCCCTGTACATTATTACACAGAAACAGGAAGTCCTCTCAAACAATTTATATTATTTGATTAGAACGGAGTTTATGGTAGGCGGCCATTTCTGGATAACGGATCCCATCCCTGTACATTATTACACAGAAAAAGGAAATCCTGTA
>JBCGBM010000294.1:0-47432 GCA_038501925.1 Xenopus petersii
TATACATTCTACATAGACATATACATTTTCATCAATCTATATACATTCTACATAGACATATACATATTCATCCATCTATATACACTCTGCATAGATATATATATTCATCCCTCTATATACATTCTACTTAGACATATACATATTCATCGATCTATATACATTCTACATAGACATATAAATATTCATTGATCTATATACACTCTGCATAGATATATATATATTCATCCCTCTATATACATTCTTCATAGACATATACATATGTATCCATCTATATGCACTCTGCATAGATATATATATTCTTCCCTCTATAAACATTCTACACAGACATATACATATTCATCGATCTATATACATTCTACATAGACATATACATATTCATCGATGGATATACATTTTACATAGAATTAAATATTCATCCATCAATATACACTCTGCATTGATATACATATTCATCCATCTATATACATTTTACAAAGATATACATATTCATCCATCTATATACATTATACATAGATATATATATTCTTCCCTCTATATATATTCTACACAGACATATACATATTCATCGATCTATATACATTCTACATAGACATATACATATTCATCAATCGATATACATTTTAAATAGGCATATAAATATTCATCCATCTATATACACTCTGCATTGATATACATATTCATCCATCTATATACATTCTACATAGACAGAGACATATTCATCCCTCTATATACATTCTACATAGACATATACATATTCATCGATCTATATACACTCTGCATAGATATACATATTCATCCATCTATATACATTTTACATTAATATATATATTCTTCCCTCTATATACATTCTACACAGACATATACATATTCATTCTTCTATATACATTCTACCTAGACATATACATATTCATCCATCTATATACACTCTGCATAGATATATATATTCATCCCTCTATATTCTTCCCTCTATAAACATTCTACACAGACATATACATATTCATCGATCTATATACATTCTACATAGACATATACATATTCATCGATCGATATACATTTTACATAGAATTAAATATTCATCCATCAATATACACTCTGCATAGATATACATAATCATCCATCTATATACATTTTACAAAGATATACATATTCATCCATCTATATACATTATATATAGATATATATATTCTTCCCTCTATATACATTCTACACAGACATATACATATTCATCGATCTATATACATTCTACATAGACATATACATATTCATCCATCTATATACACTCTGCATAGATATACATATTCATCCATCTATATACACTCTGCATAGATATACATATTCATCCATCTATATACATTTTACAAAGATATACATATTCATCCATCTATATACATTATACATAGATATATATATTCTTCCCTCTATATACATTCTACACAGACATATACATATTCATTGTTCTATATACATTCTACATAGACATATACATATTCATCCATCTATATACACTCTGCATAGATATATATATATATTCATCCCTCTATATACATTCTACTTAGACGTATACATATTCATCGATCTATATACATTCTACATAGACATATACATATTCATCCCTCAATATACATTCTACATAGACATATACATATTCATCGATCTATATACACTCTGCATAGATATATATATATTCATCCCTCTATATACAGGTACATTCTTTATAGACATATAAATATTCATCCATCTATATACACTCTGCATAGACATATACATATTCATCCCTCAATATACATTCTACATAGACATATACATATTCATCCATCTATATACATTCTACTTAGACATATACATATTCATCGATCTATATACATTCTACATAGACATATACATATTCATCCCTCAATATACATTCTACATAGACATATACATATTCATCCATCTATATACACTCTGCATAGATATATATATTCATCCCTCTATAAACATTCTACGTAGACATACACATATTCATCGATCTATATACATTCTACATAGACATATACATATTCATCCCTCTATATACATTCTATAGAGACATATACATATTCATCCCTCTATATACATTCTACATAGACATATACATATGCATTGATCTATATACATTCTACATAGACATATAAATATTCATTGATCTATATACACTCTGCATAGATATATATTCATCCCTCTATATACATTCTACATAGACATTTACATATTCATCGATCTATATACATTCTACATAGACATATACATATTCATCCATCTGTATACACTCTGCATTGATATACATATTCATCCATCTATATACATTTTACATAGATATATATATTCTTCCCTCTATATACATTCTACACAGACATATACATATTCATTGATCTATATACATTCTACAGAGACATATACATATTCATCGATCTATATACATTCTACATAGACATATACATATTCATCCATCTATACACATTCTACATAGACATATACATATTCATCCCTCTATATACATTCTACATAGACATATACATATTCATCCATCTATATACACTCTGCATAGATATATATATTCATCCATCTATATACATTTTACATAGATATATATATTCTTCCCTCAATACACATTCTACATAGACATATACATATTCATCCCTCTATATACATTCTACATAGACATATACATATTCATCCATCTATATACACTCTGCATAGATATATATATTCATCCATCTATATACATTTTACATAGATATATATATTCTTCCCTCTATATACATTCTACATAGACATATACATATTCATCAATCTATATACATTCTACATAGATATATATATATTCATGCCTCTATATACATTCTACATAGACATATACATTTTCATCGCTCTATATACATTCTACATAGACATATACATATTCATCCATCTATATACTCTGCATTGATATACATATTCATCCATCTATATACATTTTACATAGATATATATATTCTTCCCTCTATATACAGTCTACACAGACATATACATATTCATCGATCTATATATATTCTACATAGACGTTTACATATTCATCCATCTATATACATTCTACATAGACATATACATATTCATCCCTCTATATACATTCTACATAGACATATACATATTCATCGATCTATATACACTCTGGATATACATATTCATCTCTCTATATACATTTTATATAGATATATATATTCATCCCTCTATATACATTCTACACAGACATATACATATTCATTGTTCTATATACATTCTACATAGACATATACATATTCATCCATCTATATACACTCTGCATAGATATATATATATATTCATCCCTCTATATACATTCTACGTAGACATATACATATTCATCGATCTATATACTGTACATTCTACATAGACATATACATATCCATCCCTCTATATACATTCTACATGGACATATACATATTCATCGATCTATATACATTCTACATAGACATAGAAATATTCATTGATCTATATACACTCTGCATAGATATATATATATATTCATCCCTCTATATACATTCTACATAGACATATACATATTCATCCATCTATATACACTCTGCATAGAAATATATATTCATCCCTCTATAAACATTCTACGTAGACATACACATATTCATCGATCTATATACATTCTACATAGACATATACATATTCATCCCTCTATATACATTCTACATAGAGATATTCATCGATCTATATACACTCTGCATAGATATACATATTCATCCATCTATATACATTTTACATAGATATATATATTCTTCCCTCTATATACATTCTACACAGACATATACAAATTCATTGTTCTATATGCATTCTACATAGACATATACATATTCATCCCTTTATATACATTCTACATAGACATATACATATTCATCGATCTATATACATTCTACATAGACATATAAATATTCATTGATCTATATACACTTTGCATTGATATATATATATATATATATATATATATATATATTCATCCCTCTATATACATTCTACTTAGACATATACATATTCATCGATCTATATACATTCTACATAGACATATACATATTCAACCCTCTATATACATTCTACATAGACATATACATATTCATCGATCTATATAAACTCTGCATAGATATATATATATTCATCCCTCTATATACAGGTACATTCTTTATAGACATATACATATTCATCCATCTATATGCACTCTGCATTGATATACATATTCATCCATCTATATACATTTTACAAAGATATACATATTCATCCATCTATATACATTTTACATAGATATATATATTCTTCCCTCTATATACATTCTACACAGACATATACATATTCATTGTTCTATATACATTCTACATAGACATATACATATTCATACATCTATATACACTCTGCATAGATATATATATTCATCCCTCTATATACATTCTACTTAGACATATACATATTCATCGATCTATATACATTCTACATAGACATATACATATTCATCCCTCTATATACATTCTACATAGACATATACATATTCACCGATCTATATACATTCTACATAGACATATAAATATTCATTGATCTATATACACTCTGCATAGATATATATATATATATATATATATATATATTCATCCCTCTATATACATTCTTCATAGACATATACATATGCATCCATCTATATGCACTCTGCATAGATATATATATTCTTCCCTCTATAAACATTCTACACAGACATATACATATTCATCGATCTATATACATTCTACATAGACATATACATATTCATCGATCGATATACATTTTACATAGAATTAAATATTCATCCACCAATATACACTCTGCATAGATATACATAATCATCCATCTATATACATTTTACAAAGATATACATATTCATCCATCTATATACATTATATATAGATATATATATTCTTCCCTCTATATACATGCTACACAGACATATACATATTCATCGATCTATATACATTCTACATAGACATATACATATTCATCCATCTATATACACTCTGCATAGATATACATATTCATCCATCTATATACACTCTGCATAGATATATATATATTCATCCCTCTATATACATTCTACTTAGACATATACATATTCATCGATCTATATACATTCTACATAGACATATACATATTCATCCCTCAATATACATTCTACATAGACATATACATATTCATCGATCTATATACACTCTGCATAGATATATATATATTCATCCCTCTATATACAGGTACATTCTTTATAGACATATACATATTCATCCATCTATATACACTCTGCATAGATATATATATTCATCCCTCTATATACATTCTACTTAGACATATACATATTCATCGATCAATATACATTCTACAAAGACATATTCATATTCATCCCTCTATATACATTCTACATAGACATATACATATTCATCGATCTATATACACTCTTCATAGATAAATATATATATTCATCCCTCTATATACATTCTACATAGACATATACATAGTCATCCATCTATATACACTCTGCATAGATATATATATTCATCGATCTATATACATTCTACATAGACATATACATATTCATCCCTCTATATACATTCTACATAGACATATACATATTCATCCATCTATATATATTCTACATAGACATTTACATATTCATCCATCTATATACATTCTACATAGACATATACATATTCATCCCTCTATATACATTCTACATAGACATATACATATTCATCGATCTATATACACTCTGGATATACATATTCATCTATCTATATACATTTTACATAGATATATATATTCTTCCCTCTATATACATTCTAAACAGACATATACATATTCATTGTTCTATATACATTCTACATAGACATATACATATTCTTCCCTCTATATACATTCTACATAGATATATATATATTCATGCCTCTATATACATTCTACATAGACATATACATTTTCATCAATCTATATACATTCTACATAGACATATACATATTCATCCATCTATATACACTCTGCATAGATATATATATTCATCCCTCTATATACATTCTACTTAGACATATACATATTCATCGATCTATATACTGTACATTCTACATAGACATATACATATCCATCCCTCTATATCCATTCTACATAGACATATACATATTCATCGATCTATATACATTCTACATAGACATATAAATATTCATTGATCTATATACACTCTGCATAGATATATATATATTCATCCCTCTATATACATTCTTCATAGACATATACATATGTATCCATCTATATGCACTCTGCATAGATATATATATTCTTCCCTCTATAAACATTCTACACAGACACATACATATTCATCGATCTATGTACATTCTACATAGACATATACATATTCATCGATGGATATACATTTTACATAGAATTAAATATTCATCCATCAATATACACTCTGCATTGATATACATATTCATCCATCTATATACATTTTACAAAGATATACATATTCATCCATCTATATACATTATACATAGATATATATATTCTTCCCTCTATATATATTCTACACAGACATATACATATTCATCGATCTATATACATTCTACATAGACATATACATATTCATCAATCGATATACATTTTAAATAGGCATATAAATATTCATCCATCTATATACACTCTGCATTGATATACATATTCATCCATCTATATACATTCTACATAGACAGAGACATATTCATCCCTCTATATACATTCTACATAGACATATACATATTCATCGATCTATATACACTCTGCATAGATATACATATTCATCCATCTATATACATTTTACATTAATATATATATTCTTCCCTCTATATACATTCTACACAGATATATACATATTCATTCTTCTATATACATTCTACCTAGACATATACATATTCATCCATCTATATACACTCTGCATAGATATATATATTCATCCCTCTATATACATTCTACTTAGACATATACATATTCATCCCTCTATATACATTCTACATAGGCATATACATATTCATTGATCTTTATACACTCTGCATAGATGTACATATTCATCTATCTATATACATTTTACATAGATATACATATTCATCCCTCTATATATATTCTACACAGACATATACATATTCATCCATCTATATACACTCTGCATAGATATATATATTCATCCCTCTATAAACATTCTACGTAGACATACACATATTCATCGATCTATATACATTCTACATAGACATATACATATTCATCCCTCTATATACATTCTACATAGACATATACATATTCATCGATCTATATACATTCTACATAGACATATAAATATTCATTGATCTATATACACTTTGCATTGATATATATATATATATATATATTCATCCCTCTATATACATTCTACTTAGACATATACATATTCATCGATCTATATACATTCTACATAGACATATACATATTCAACCCTCTATATACATTCTACATAGACATATACATATTCATCGATCTATATAAACTCTGCATAGATATATATATATTCATCCCTCTATATACAGGTACATTCTTTATAGACATATACATATTCATCCATCTATATGCACTCTGCATTGATATACATATTCATCCATCTATATACATTTTACAAAGATATACATATTCATCCATCTATATACATTTTACATAGATATATATATTCTTCCCTCTATATACATTCTACACAGACATATACATATTCATTGTTCTATATACATTCTACATAGACATATACATATTCATACATCTATATACACTCTGCATAGATATATATATTCATCCCTCTATATACATTCTACTTAGACATATACATATTCATCGATCTATATACATTCTACATAGACATATACATATTCATCCCTCTATATACATTCTACATAGACATATACATATTCACCGATCTATATACATTCTACATAGACATATAAATATTCATTGATCTATATACACTCTGCATAGATATATATATATATATATATATTCATCCCTCTATATACATTCTTCATAGACATATACATATGCATCCATCTATATGCACTCTGCATAGATATATATATTCTTCCCTCTATAAACATTCTACACAGACATATACATATTCATCGATCTATATACATTCTACATAGACATATACATATTCATCGATCGATATACATTTTACATAGAATTAAATATTCATCCACCAATATACACTCTGCATAGATATACATAATCATCCATCTATATACATTTTACAAAGATATACATATTCATCCATCTATATACATTATATATAGATATATATATTCTTCCCTCTATATACATGCTACACAGACATATACATATTCATCGATCTATATACATTCTACATAGACATATACATATTCATCCATCTATATACACTCTGCATAGATATATATATTCATCCATCTATATACACTCTGCATAGATATATATATATTCATCCCTCTATATACATTCTACTTAGACATATACATATTCATCGATCTATATACATTCTACATAGACATATACATATTCATCCCTCAATATACATTCTACATAGACATATACATATTCATCGATCTATATACACTCTGCATAGATATATATATATTCATCCCTCTATATACAGGTACATTCTTTATAGACATATACATATTCATCCATCTATATACACTCTGCATAGATATATATATTCATCCCTCTATATACATTCTACTTAGACATATACATATTCATCGATCAATATACATTCTACAAAGACATATACATATTCATCCCTCTATATACATTCTACATAGACATATACATATTCATCGATCTATATACACTCTTCATAGATAAATATATATATTCATCCCTCTATATACATTCTACATAGACATATACATAGTCATCCATCTATATACACTCTGCATAGATATATATATACATCGATCTATATACATTCTACATAGACATATACATATTCATCCCTCTATATACATTCTACATAGACGTATACATATTCATCCATCTATATACACTCTGCAAAGATATACATATTCATCCACCTATATACGTTTTACAAAGATATACATATTCATCCATCTATATACATTATACATAGATATATATATAGTCTTCCCTCTATATACATTCTACACAGACATTTACATATTCATCGATCGATATACATTTTAAATAGGCATATAAATATTCATCCATCTATATACACTCTGCATTGATATACATATTCATCCATCTATATACATTCTACATAGACAGAGACATATTCATCCCTCTATATACATTCTACATAGACATATACATATTCATCCATCTATATATATTCTACATAGACATTTACATATTCATCCATCTATATACATTCTACATAGACATATACATATTCATCCCTCTATATACATTCTACATAGACATATACATATTCATCGATCTATATACACTCTGGATATACATATTCATCTATCTATATACATTTTACATAGATATATATATTCTTCCCTCTATATACATTCTACACAGACATATACATATTCATTGTTCTATATACATTCTACATAGACATATACATATTCTTCCCTCTATATACATTCTACATAGATATATATATATTCATGCCTCTATATACATTCTACATAGACATATACATTTTCATCAATCTATATACATTCTACATAGACATATACATATTCATCCATCTATATACACTCTGCATAGATATATATATTCATCCCTCTATATACATTCTACTTAGACATATACATATTCATCGATCTATATACATTCTACATAGACATATAAATATTCATTGATCTATATACACTCTGCATAGATATATATATATTCATCCCTCTATATACATTCTTCATAGACATATACATATGTATCCATCTATATGCACTCTGCATAGATATATATATTCTTCCCTCTATAAACATTCTACACAGACATATACATATTCATCGATCTATATACATTCTACATAGACATATACATATTCATCGATGGATATACATTTTACATAGAATTAAATATTCATCCATCAATATACACTCTGCATTGATATACATATTCATCCATCTATATACATTTTACAAAGATATACATATTCATCCATCTATATACATTATACATAGATATATATATTCTTCCCTCTATATATATTCTACACAGACATATACATATTCATCGATCTATATACATTCTACATAGACATATACATATTCATCAATCGATATACATTTTAAATAGGCATATAAATATTCATCCATCTATATACACTCTGCATTGATATACATATTCATCCATCTATATACATTCTACATAGACAGAGACATATTCATCCCTCTATATACATTCTACATAGACATATACATATTCATCGATCTATATACACTCTGCATAGATATACATATTCATCCATCTATATACATTTTACATTAATATATATATTCTTCCCTCTATATACATTCTACACAGACATATACATATTCATTCTTCTATATACATTCTACCTAGACATATACATATTCATCCATCTATATACACTCTGCATAGATATATATATTCATCCCTCTATATTCTTCCCTCTATAAACATTCTACACAGACATATACATATTCATCGATCTATATACATTCTACATAGACATATACATATTCATCGATCGATATACATTTTACATAGAATTAAATATTCATCCATCAATATACACTCTGCATAGATATACATAATCATCCATCTATATACATTTTACAAAGATATACATATTCATCCATCTATATACATTATATATAGATATATATATTCTTCCCTCTATATACATTCTACACAGACATATACATATTCATCGATCTATATACATTCTACATAGACATATACATATTCATCCATCTATATACACTCTGCATAGATATACATATTCATCCATCTATATACACTCTGCATAGATATACATATTCATCCATCTATATACATTTTACAAAGATATACATATTCATCCATCTATATACATTATACATAGATATATATATTCTTCCCTCTATATACATTCTACACAGACATATACATATTCATTGTTCTATATACATTCTACATAGACATATACATATTCATCCATCTATATACACTCTGCATAGATATATATATATATTCATCCCTCTATATACATTCTACTTAGACGTATACATATTCATCGATCTATATACATTCTACATAGACATATACATATTCATCCCTCAATATACATTCTACATAGACATATACATATTCATCGATCTATATACACTCTGCATAGATATATATATATTCATCCCTCTATATACAGGTACATTCTTTATAGACATATAAATATTCATCCATCTATATACACTCTGCATAGACATATACATATTCATCCCTCAATATACATTCTACATAGACATATACATATTCATCCATCTATATACATTCTACTTAGACATATACATATTCATCGATCTATATACATTCTACATAGACATATACATATTCATCCCTCAATATACATTCTACATAGACATATACATATTCATCCATCTATATACACTCTGCATAGATATATATATTCATCCCTCTATAAACATTCTACGTAGACATACACATATTCATCGATCTATATACATTCTACATAGACATATACATATTCATCCCTCTATATACATTCTATAGAGACATATACATATTCATCCCTCTATATACATTCTACATAGACATATACATATGCATTGATCTATATACATTCTACATAGACATATAAATATTCATTGATCTATATACACTCTGCATAGATATATATTCATCCCTCTATATACATTCTACATAGACATTTACATATTCATCGATCTATATACATTCTACATAGACATATACATATTCATCCATCTGTATACACTCTGCATTGATATACATATTCATCCATCTATATACATTTTACATAGATATATATATTCTTCCCTCTATATACATTCTACACAGACATATACATATTCATTGATCTATATACATTCTACAGAGACATATACATATTCATCGATCTATATACATTCTACATAGACATATACATATTCATCCATCTATACACATTCTACATAGACATATACATATTCATCCCTCTATATACATTCTACATAGACATATACATATTCATCCATCTATATACACTCTGCATAGATATATATATTCATCCATCTATATACATTTTACATAGATATATATATTCTTCCCTCAATACACATTCTACATAGACATATACATATTCATCCCTCTATATACATTCTACATAGACATATACATATTCATCCATCTATATACACTCTGCATAGATATATATATTCATCCATCTATATACATTTTACATAGATATATATATTCTTCCCTCTATATACATTCTACATAGACATATACATATTCATCAATCTATATACATTCTACATAGATATATATATATTCATGCCTCTATATACATTCTACATAGACATATACATTTTCATCGCTCTATATACATTCTACATAGACATATACATATTCATCCATCTATATACTCTGCATTGATATACATATTCATCCATCTATATACATTTTACATAGATATATATATTCTTCCCTCTATATACAGTCTACACAGACATATACATATTCATCGATCTATATATATTCTACATAGACGTTTACATATTCATCCATCTATATACATTCTACATAGACATATACATATTCATCCCTCTATATACATTCTACATAGACATATACATATTCATCGATCTATATACACTCTGGATATACATATTCATCTCTCTATATACATTTTATATAGATATATATATTCATCCCTCTATATACATTCTACACAGACATATACATATTCATTGTTCTATATACATTCTACATAGACATATACATATTCATCCATCTATATACACTCTGCATAGATATATATATATATTCATCCCTCTATATACATTCTACGTAGACATATACATATTCATCGATCTATATACTGTACATTCTACATAGACATATACATATCCATCCCTCTATATACATTCTACATGGACATATACATATTCATCGATCTATATACATTCTACATAGACATAGAAATATTCATTGATCTATATACACTCTGCATAGATATATATATATATTCATCCCTCTATATACATTCTACATAGACATATACATATTCATCCATCTATATACACTCTGCATAGAAATATATATTCATCCCTCTATAAACATTCTACGTAGACATACACATATTCATCGATCTATATACATTCTACATAGACATATACATATTCATCCCTCTATATACATTCTACATAGAGATATTCATCGATCTATATACACTCTGCATAGATATACATATTCATCCATCTATATACATTTTACATAGATATATATATTCTTCCCTCTATATACATTCTACACAGACATATACAAATTCATTGTTCTATATGCATTCTACATAGACATATACATATTCATCCCTTTATATACATTCTACATAGACATATACATATTCATCGATCTATATACATTCTACATAGACATATAAATATTCATTGATCTATATACACTTTGCATTGATATATATATATATATATATATATATATATATATTCATCCCTCTATATACATTCTACTTAGACATATACATATTCATCGATCTATATACATTCTACATAGACATATACATATTCAACCCTCTATATACATTCTACATAGACATATACATATTCATCGATCTATATAAACTCTGCATAGATATATATATATTCATCCCTCTATATACAGGTACATTCTTTATAGACATATACATATTCATCCATCTATATGCACTCTGCATTGATATACATATTCATCCATCTATATACATTTTACAAAGATATACATATTCATCCATCTATATACATTTTACATAGATATATATATTCTTCCCTCTATATACATTCTACACAGACATATACATATTCATTGTTCTATATACATTCTACATAGACATATACATATTCATACATCTATATACACTCTGCATAGATATATATATTCATCCCTCTATATACATTCTACTTAGACATATACATATTCATCGATCTATATACATTCTACATAGACATATACATATTCATCCCTCTATATACATTCTACATAGACATATACATATTCACCGATCTATATACATTCTACATAGACATATAAATATTCATTGATCTATATACACTCTGCATAGATATATATATATATATATATATATATATATTCATCCCTCTATATACATTCTTCATAGACATATACATATGCATCCATCTATATGCACTCTGCATAGATATATATATTCTTCCCTCTATAAACATTCTACACAGACATATACATATTCATCGATCTATATACATTCTACATAGACATATACATATTCATCGATCGATATACATTTTACATAGAATTAAATATTCATCCACCAATATACACTCTGCATAGATATACATAATCATCCATCTATATACATTTTACAAAGATATACATATTCATCCATCTATATACATTATATATAGATATATATATTCTTCCCTCTATATACATGCTACACAGACATATACATATTCATCGATCTATATACATTCTACATAGACATATACATATTCATCCATCTATATACACTCTGCATAGATATACATATTCATCCATCTATATACACTCTGCATAGATATATATATATTCATCCCTCTATATACATTCTACTTAGACATATACATATTCATCGATCTATATACATTCTACATAGACATATACATATTCATCCCTCAATATACATTCTACATAGACATATACATATTCATCGATCTATATACACTCTGCATAGATATATATATATTCATCCCTCTATATACAGGTACATTCTTTATAGACATATACATATTCATCCATCTATATACACTCTGCATAGATATATATATTCATCCCTCTATATACATTCTACTTAGACATATACATATTCATCGATCAATATACATTCTACAAAGACATATTCATATTCATCCCTCTATATACATTCTACATAGACATATACATATTCATCGATCTATATACACTCTTCATAGATAAATATATATATTCATCCCTCTATATACATTCTACATAGACATATACATAGTCATCCATCTATATACACTCTGCATAGATATATATATTCATCGATCTATATACATTCTACATAGACATATACATATTCATCCCTCTATATACATTCTACATAGACATATACATATTCATCCATCTATATATATTCTACATAGACATTTACATATTCATCCATCTATATACATTCTACATAGACATATACATATTCATCCCTCTATATACATTCTACATAGACATATACATATTCATCGATCTATATACACTCTGGATATACATATTCATCTATCTATATACATTTTACATAGATATATATATTCTTCCCTCTATATACATTCTAAACAGACATATACATATTCATTGTTCTATATACATTCTACATAGACATATACATATTCTTCCCTCTATATACATTCTACATAGATATATATATATTCATGCCTCTATATACATTCTACATAGACATATACATTTTCATCAATCTATATACATTCTACATAGACATATACATATTCATCCATCTATATACACTCTGCATAGATATATATATTCATCCCTCTATATACATTCTACTTAGACATATACATATTCATCGATCTATATACTGTACATTCTACATAGACATATACATATCCATCCCTCTATATCCATTCTACATAGACATATACATATTCATCGATCTATATACATTCTACATAGACATATAAATATTCATTGATCTATATACACTCTGCATAGATATATATATATTCATCCCTCTATATACATTCTTCATAGACATATACATATGTATCCATCTATATGCACTCTGCATAGATATATATATTCTTCCCTCTATAAACATTCTACACAGACACATACATATTCATCGATCTATGTACATTCTACATAGACATATACATATTCATCGATGGATATACATTTTACATAGAATTAAATATTCATCCATCAATATACACTCTGCATTGATATACATATTCATCCATCTATATACATTTTACAAAGATATACATATTCATCCATCTATATACATTATACATAGATATATATATTCTTCCCTCTATATATATTCTACACAGACATATACATATTCATCGATCTATATACATTCTACATAGACATATACATATTCATCAATCGATATACATTTTAAATAGGCATATAAATATTCATCCATCTATATACACTCTGCATTGATATACATATTCATCCATCTATATACATTCTACATAGACAGAGACATATTCATCCCTCTATATACATTCTACATAGACATATACATATTCATCGATCTATATACACTCTGCATAGATATACATATTCATCCATCTATATACATTTTACATTAATATATATATTCTTCCCTCTATATACATTCTACACAGATATATACATATTCATTCTTCTATATACATTCTACCTAGACATATACATATTCATCCATCTATATACACTCTGCATAGATATATATATTCATCCCTCTATATACATTCTACTTAGACATATACATATTCATCCCTCTATATACATTCTACATAGGCATATACATATTCATTGATCTTTATACACTCTGCATAGATGTACATATTCATCTATCTATATACATTTTACATAGATATACATATTCATCCCTCTATATATATTCTACACAGACATATACATATTCATCCATCTATATACACTCTGCATAGATATATATATTCATCCCTCTATAAACATTCTACGTAGACATACACATATTCATCGATCTATATACATTCTACATAGACATATACATATTCATCCCTCTATATACATTCTACATAGACATATTCATCGATCTATATACACTCTGCATAGATATACATATTCATCCATCTATATACATTTTACATAGATATATATATTCTTCCCTCTATATACATTCTACACAGACATATACATATTCATTGTTCTATATGCATTCTACATAGACATATACATATTCATCCCTTTATATACATTCTACATAGACATATACATATTCATCGATCTATATACATTCTACATAGACATATAAATATTCATTGATCTATATACACTTTGCATTGATATATATATATATATATATATATATATATATATATTCATCCCTCTATATACATTCTACTTAGACATATACATATTCATCGATCTATATACATTCTACATAGACATATACATATTCATCCCTCTATATACATTCTACATAGACATATACATATTCATCGATCTATATAAACTCTGCATAGATATATATATATTCATCCCTCTATATACAGGTACATTCTTTATAGACATATACATATTCATCCATCTATATGCACTCTGCATTGATATACATATTCATCCATCTATATACATTTTACAAAGATATACATATTCATCCATCTATATACATTTTACATAGATATATATATTCTTCCCTCTATATACATTCTACACAGACATATACATATTCATTGTTCTATATACATTCTACATAGACATATACATATTCATACATCTATATACACTCTGCATAGATATATATATTCATCCCTTTATATACATTCTACTTAGACATATACATATTCATCGATCTATATACATTCTACATAGACATATACATATTCATCCCTCTATATGCATTCTACATAGACATATACATATTCACCGATCTATATACATTCTACATAGACATATAAATATTCATTGATCTATATACACTCTGCATAGATATATATATATATTCATCCCTCTATATACATTCTTCATAGACATATACATATGCATCCATCTATATGCACTCTGCATAGATATATATATTCTTCCCTCTATAAACATTCTACACAGACATATACATATTCATCGATCTATATACATTCTACATAGACATATACATATTCATCGATCGATATACATTTTACATAGAATTAAATATTCATCCATCAATATACACTCTGCATAGATATACATAATCATCCATCTATATACATTTTACAAAGATATACATATTCATCCATCTATATACATTATATATAGATATATATATTCTTCCCTCTATATACATTCTACACAGACATATACATATTCATCGATCTATATACATTCTACATAGACATATACATATTCATCCATCTATATACACTCTGCATAGATATACATATTCATCCATCTATATACACTCTGCATAGATATACATATTCATCCATCTATATACATTCTACAAAGATATACATATTCATCCATCTATATACATTATACATAGATATATATATTCTTCCCTCTATATACATTCTACACAGACATATACATATTCATTGTTCTATATACATTCTACATAGACATATACATATTCATCCATCTATATACACTCTGCATAGATATATATATATATTCATCCCTCTATATACATTCTACTTAGACGTATACATATTCATCGATCTATATACATTCTACATAGACATATACATATTCATCCCTCAATATACATTCTACATAGACATATACATATTCATCGATCTATATACACTCTGCATAGATATATATATATATTCATCCCTCTATATACAGGTACATTCTTTATAGACATATAAATATTCATCCATCTATATACACTCTGCATAGACATATACATATTCATCCCTCAATATACATTCTACATAGACATATACATATTCATCGATCTATATACATTCTACTTAGACATATACATATTCATCGATCTATATACATTCTACATAGACATATACATATTCATCCCTCAATATACATTCTACATAGACATATACATATTCATCCATCTATATACACTCTGCATAGATATATATATTCATCCCTCTATAAACATTCTACGTAGACATACACATATTCATCGATCTATATACATTCTACATAGACATATACATATTCATCCCTCTATATACATTCTACAGACATATTCATCGATCTATATACACTCTGCATAGATATACATATTCATCCATCTATATACATTTTACATAGATATATATATTCTTCCCTCTATATACATTCTACACAGACATATACATATTCATTGTTCTATATGCATTCTACATAGACATATACATATTCATCCCTTTATATACATTCTACATAGACATATACATATTCATCGATCTATATACATTCTACATAGACATATAAATATTCATTGATCTATATACACTTTGCATTGATATATATATATATATATATATATATATATATATATATATATATATATATATTCATCCCTCTATATACATTCTACTTAGACATATACATATTCATCGATCTATATACATTCTACATAGACATATACATATTCATCCCTCTATATACATTCTACATAGACATATACATATTCATCGATCTATATAAACTCTGCATAGATATATATATATTCATCCCTCTATATACAGGTACATTCTTTATAGACATATACATATTCATCCATCTATATGCACTCTGCATTGATATACATATTCATCCATCTATATACATTTTACAAAGATATACATATTCATCCATCTATATACATTTTACATAGATATATATATTCTTCCCTCTATATACATTCTACACAGACATATACATATTCATTGTTCTATATACATTCTACATAGACATATACATATTCATACATCTATATACACTCTGCATAGATATATATATTCATCCCTTTATATACATTCTACTTAGACATATACATATTCATCGATCTATATACATTCTACATAGACATATACATATTCATCCCTCTATATACATTCTACATAGACATATACATATTCACCGATCTATATACATTCTACATAGACATATAAATATTCATTGATCTATATACACTCTGCATAGATATATATATATTCATCCCTCTATATACATTCTTCATAGACATATACATATGCATCCATCTATATGCACTCTGCATAGATATATATATTCTTCCCTCTATAAACATTCTACACAGACATATACATATTCATCGATCTATATACATTCTACATAG
This sequence comes from Xenopus petersii, assembly GCA_038501925.1. NCBI lineage: Eukaryota > Metazoa > Chordata > Amphibia > Anura > Pipidae > Xenopus > Xenopus petersii. The sequence continues at coordinate 20,225 of JBCGBM010000294.1, forward strand.
ACATATACATATTCATCGATCGATATACATTTTACATAGAATTAAATATTCATCCATCAATATACACTCTGCATAGATATACATAATCATCCATCTATATACATTTTACAAAGATATACATATTCATCCATCTATATACATTATATATAGATATATATATTCTTCCCTCTATATACATTCTACACAGACATATACATATTCATCGATCTATATACATTCTACATAGACATATACATATTCATCCATCTATATACACTCTGCATAGATATACATATTCATCCATCTATATACACTCTGCATAGATATACATATTCATCCATCTATATACATTTTACAAAGATATACATATTCATCCATCTATATACATTATACATAGATATATATTCTTCCCTCTATATACATTCTACACAGACATATACATATTCATTGTTCTATATACATTCTACATAGACATATACATATTCATCCATCTATATACACTCTGCATAGATATATATATATTCATCCCTCTATATACATTCTACTTAGACATATACATATTCATCGATCTATATACATTCTACATAGACATATACATATTCATCCCTCAATATACATTCTACATAGACATATACATATTCATCGATCTATATACACTCTGCATAGATATATATATATATTCATCCCTCTATATACAGGTACATTCTTTATAGACATATACATATTCATCCATCTATATACACTCTGCATAGATATATATATTCATCCCTCTATATACATTCTACTTAGACATATACATATTCATCGATCAATATACATTCTACAAAGACATATACATATTCATCCCTCTATATACATTCTACATAGACATATACATATTCATCGATCTATATACACTCTTCATAGATAAATATATATATTCATCCCTCTATATACATTCTACATAGACATATACATAGTCATCCATCTATATACACTCTGCATAGATATATATATTCATCGATCTATATACATTCTACATAGACATATACATATTCATCCCTCTATATACATTCTACATAGACGTATACATATTCATCCATCTATATACACTCTGCAAAGATATACATATTCATCCACCTATATACGTTTTACAAAGATATACATATTCATCCATATATATACATTATACATAGATATATATATTCTTCCCTCTATATACATTCTACACAGACATTTACATATTCATCGATCTATATACATTCTACAGAGACATATACATATTCATCAATCGATATACATTTTAAATAGGCATATAAATATTCATCCATCTATATACACTCTGCATTGATATACATATTCATCCATCTATATACATTCTACATAGACAGAGACATATTCATCCCTCTATATACATTCTACATAGACATATACATATTCATCCATCTATATATATTCTACATAGACATTTACATATTCATCCATCTATATACATTCTACATAGACATATACATATTCATCCCTCTATATACATTCTACATAGACATATACATATTCATCGATCTATATACACTCTGGATATACATATTCATCTATCTATATACATTTTACATAGATATATATATTCTTCCCTCTATATACATTCTACACAGACATATACATATTCATTGTTCTATATACATTCTACATAGACATATACATATTCTTCCCTCTATATACATTCTACATAGATATTTATATATTCATGCCTCTATATACATTCTACATAGACATATACATTTTCATCAATCTATATACATTCTACATAGACATATACATATTCATCCATCTATATACACTCTGCATAGATATATATATTCATCCCTCTATATACATTCTACTTAGACATATACATATTCATCGATCTATATACTGTACATTCTACATAGACATATACATATCCATCCCTCTATATACATTCTACACAGACATATACATATTCATCGATCTATATACATTCTACATAGACATATACATATTCATCCATCTATATACACTCTGCATAGATATACATATTCATCCATCTATATACACTCTGCATAGATATACATATTCATCCATCTATATACATTCTACAAAGATATACATATTCATCCATCTATATACATTATACATAGATATATATATTCTTCCCTCTATATACATTCTACACAGACATATACATATTCATTGTTCTATATACATTCTACATAGACATATACATATTCATCCATCTATATACACTCTGCATAGATATATATATATATTCATCCCTCTATATACATTCTACTTAGACGTATACATATTCATCGATCTATATACATTCTACATAGACATATACATATTCATCCCTCAATATACATTCTACATAGACATATACATATTCATCGATCTATATACACTCTGCATAGATATATATATATATTCATCCCTCTATATACAGGTACATTCTTTATAGACATATAAATATTCATCCATCTATATACACTCTGCATAGACATATACATATTCATCCCTCAATATACATTCTACATAGACATATACATATTCATCGATCTATATACATTCTACTTAGACATATACATATTCATCGATCTATATACATTCTACATAGACATATACATATTCATCCCTCAATATACATTCTACATAGACATATACATATTCATCCATCTATATACACTCTGCATAGATATATATATTCATCCCTCTATAAACATTCTACGTAGACATACACATATTCATCGATCTATATACATTCTACATAGACATATACATATTCATCCCTCTATATACATTCTACAGACATATTCATCGATCTATATACACTCTGCATAGATATACATATTCATCCATCTATATACATTTTACATAGATATATATATTCTTCCCTCTATATACATTCTACACAGACATATACATATTCATTGTTCTATATGCATTCTACATAGACATATACATATTCATCCCTTTATATACATTCTACATAGACATATACATATTCATCGATCTATATACATTCTACATAGACATATAAATATTCATTGATCTATATACACTTTGCATTGATATATATATATATATATATATATATATATATATATATATATATATTCATCCCTCTATATACATTCTACTTAGACATATACATATTCATCGATCTATATACATTCTACATAGACATATACATATTCATCCCTCTATATACATTCTACATAGACATATACATATTCATCGATCTATATAAACTCTGCATAGATATATATATATTCATCCCTCTATATACAGGTACATTCTTTATAGACATATACATATTCATCCATCTATATGCACTCTGCATTGATATACATATTCATCCATCTATATACATTTTACAAAGATATACATATTCATCCATCTATATACATTTTACATAGATATATATATTCTTCCCTCTATATACATTCTACACAGACATATACATATTCATTGTTCTATATACATTCTACATAGACATATACATATTCATACATCTATATACACTCTGCATAGATATATATATTCATCCCTTTATATACATTCTACTTAGACATATACATATTCATCGATCTATATACATTCTACATAGACATATACATATTCATCCCTCTATATACATTCTACATAGACATATACATATTCACCGATCTATATACATTCTACATAGACATATAAATATTCATTGATCTATATACACTCTGCATAGATATATATATATTCATCCCTCTATATACATTCTTCATAGACATATACATATGCATCCATCTATATGCACTCTGCATAGATATATATATTCTTCCCTCTATAAACATTCTACACAGACATATACATATTCATCGATCTATATACATTCTACATAGACATATACATATTCATCGATCGATATACATTTTACATAGAATTAAATATTCATCCATCAATATACACTCTGCATAGATATACATAATCATCCATCTATATACATTTTACAAAGATATACATATTCATCCATCTATATACATTATATATAGATATATATATTCTTCCCTCTATATACATTCTACACAGACATATACATATTCATCGATCTATATACATTCTACATAGACATATACATATTCATCCATCTATATACACTCTGCATAGATATACATATTCATCCATCTATATACACTCTGCATAGATATACATATTCATCCATCTATATACATTTTACAAAGATATACATATTCATCCATCTATATACATTATACATAGATATATATATTCTTCCCTCTATATACATTCTACACAGACATATACATATTCATTGTTCTATATACATTCTACATAGACATATACATATTCATCCATCTATATACACTCTGCATAGATATATATATATTCATCCCTCTATATACATTCTACTTAGACATATACATATTCATCGATCTATATACATTCTACATAGACATATACATATTCATCCCTCAATATACATTCTACATAGACATATACATATTCATCGATCTATATACACTCTGCATAGATATATATATATATTCATCCCTCTATATACAGGTACATTCTTTATAGACATATACATATTCATCCATCTATATACACTCTGCATAGATATATATATTCATCCCTCTATATACATTCTACTTAGACATATACATATTCATCGATCAATATACATTCTACAAAGACATATACATATTCATCCCTCTATATACATTCTACATAGACATATACATATTCATCGATCTATATACACTCTTCATAGATAAATATATATATTCATCCCTCTATATACATTCTACATAGACATATACATAGTCATCCATCTATATACACTCTGCATAGATATATATATTCATCGATCTATATACATTCTACATAGACATATACATATTCATCCCTCTATATACATTCTACATAGACGTATACATATTCATCCATCTATATACACTCTGCAAAGATATACATATTCATCCACCTATATACGTTTTACAAAGATATACATATTCATCCATATATATACATTATACATAGATATATATATTCTTCCCTCTATATACATTCTACACAGACATTTACATATTCATCGATCTATATACATTCTACAGAGACATATACATATTCATCAATCGATATACATTTTAAATAGGCATATAAATATTCATCCATCTATATACACTCTGCATTGATATACATATTCATCCATCTATATACATTCTACATAGACAGAGACATATTCATCCCTCTATATACATTCTACATAGACATATACATATTCATCCATCTATATATATTCTACATAGACATTTACATATTCATCCATCTATATACATTCTACATAGACATATACATATTCATCCCTCTATATACATTCTACATAGACATATACATATTCATCGATCTATATACACTCTGGATATACATATTCATCTATCTATATACATTTTACATAGATATATATATTCTTCCCTCTATATACATTCTACACAGACATATACATATTCATTGTTCTATATACATTCTACATAGACATATACATATTCTTCCCTCTATATACATTCTACATAGATATTTATATATTCATGCCTCTATATACATTCTACATAGACATATACATTTTCATCAATCTATATACATTCTACATAGACATATACATATTCATCCATCTATATACACTCTGCATAGATATATATATTCATCCCTCTATATACATTCTACTTAGACATATACATATTCATCGATCTATATACTGTACATTCTACATAGACATATACATATCCATCCCTCTATATACATTCTACACAGACATATACATATTCATCGATCTATATACATTCTACATAGACATATACATATTCATCCATCTATATACACTCTGCATAGATATACATATTCATCCATCTATATACACTCTGCATAGATATACATATTCATCCATCTATATACATTCTACAAAGATATACATATTCATCCATCTATATACATTATACATAGATATATATATTCTTCCCTCTATATACATTCTACACAGACATATACATATTCATTGTTCTATATACATTCTACATAGACATATACATATTCATCCATCTATATACACTCTGCATAGATATATATATATATTCATCCCTCTATATACATTCTACTTAGACGTATACATATTCATCGATCTATATACATTCTACATAGACATATACATATTCATCCCTCAATATACATTCTACATAGACATATACATATTCATCGATCTATATACACTCTGCATAGATATATATATATTCATCCCTCTATATACAGGTACATTCTTTATAGACATATAAATATTCATCCATCTATATACACTCTGCATAGACATATACATATTCATCCCTCAATATACATTCTACATAGACATATACATATTCATCGATCTATATACATTCTACTTAGACATATACATATTCATCGATCTATATACATTCTACATAGACATATACATATTCATCCCTCAATATACATTCTACATAGACATATACATATTCATCCATCTATATACACTCTGCATAGATATATATATTCATCCCTCTATAAACATTCTACGTAGACATACACATATTCATCGATCTATATACATTCTACATAGACATATACATATTCATCCCTCTATATACATTCTACAGACATATTCATCGATCTATATACACTCTGCATAGATATACATATTCATCCATCTATATACATTTTACATAGATATATATATTCTTCCCTCTATATACATTCTACACAGACATATACATATTCATTGTTCTATATGCATTCTACATAGACATATACATATTCATCCCTTTATATACATTCTACATAGACATATACATATTCATCGATCTATATACATTCTACATAGACATATAAATATTCATTGATCTATATACACTTTGCATTGATATATATATATATATATATATATATATATATATATATATATATATATTCATCCCTCTATATACATTCTACTTAGACATATACATATTCATCGATCTATATACATTCTACATAGACATATACATATTCATCCCTCTATATACATTCTACATAGACATATACATATTCATCGATCTATATAAACTCTGCATAGATATATATATATTCATCCCTCTATATACAGGTACATTCTTTATAGACATATACATATTCATCCATCTATATGCACTCTGCATTGATATACATATTCATCCATCTATATACATTTTACAAAGATATACATATTCATCCATCTATATACATTTTACATAGATATATATATTCTTCCCTCTATATACATTCTACACAGACATATACATATTCATTGTTCTATATACATTCTACATAGACATATACATATTCATACATCTATATACACTCTGCATAGATATATATATTCATCCCTTTATATACATTCTACTTAGACATATACATATTCATCGATCTATATACATTCTACATAGACATATACATATTCATCCCTCTATATACATTCTACATAGACATATACATATTCACCGATCTATATACATTCTACATAGACATATAAATATTCATTGATCTATATACACTCTGCATAGATATATATATATTCATCCCTCTATATACATTCTTCATAGACATATACATATGCATCCATCTATATGCACTCTGCATAGATATATATATTCTTCCCTCTATAAACATTCTACACAGACATATACATATTCATCGATCTATATACATTCTACATAGACATATACATATTCATCGATCGATATACATTTTACATAGAATTAAATATTCATCCATCAATATACACTCTGCATAGATATACATAATCATCCATCTATATACATTTTACAAAGATATACATATTCATCCATCTATATACATTATATATAGATATATATATTCTTCCCTCTATATACATTCTACACAGACATATACATATTCATCGATCTATATACATTCTACATAGACATATACATATTCATCCATCTATATACACTCTGCATAGATATACATATTCATCCATCTATATACACTCTGCATAGATATACATATTCATCCATCTATATACATTTTACAAAGATATACATATTCATCCATCTATATACATTATACATAGATATATATATTCTTCCCTCTATATACATTCTACACAGACATATACATATTCATTGTTCTATATACATTCTACATAGACATATACATATTCATCCATCTATATACACTCTGCATAGATATATATATATTCATCCCTCTATATACATTCTACTTAGACATATACATATTCATCGATCTATATACATTCTACATAGACATATACATATTCATCCCTCAATATACATTCTACATAGACATATACATATTCATCGATCTATATACACTCTGCATAGATATATATATATATTCATCCCTCTATATACAGGTACATTCTTTATAGACATATACATATTCATCCATCTATATACACTCTGCATAGATATATATATTCATCCCTCTATATACATTCTACTTAGACATATACATATTCATCGATCAATATACATTCTACAAAGACATATACATATTCATCCCTCTATATACATTCTACATAGACATATACATATTCATCGATCTATATACACTCTTCATAGATAAATATATATATTCATCCCTCTATATACATTCTACATAGACATATACATAGTCATCCATCTATATACACTCTGCATAGATATATATATTCATCGATCTATATACATTCTACATAGACATATACATATTCATCCCTCTATATACATTCTACATAGACGTATACATATTCATCCATCTATATACACTCTGCAAAGATATACATATTCATCCACCTATATACGTTTTACAAAGATATACATATTCATCCATCTATATACATTATACATAGATATATATATTCTTCCCTCTATATACATTCTACACAGACATTTACATATTCATCGATCTATATACATTCTACAGAGACATATACATATTCATCAATCGATATACATTTTAAATAGGCATATAAATATTCATCCATCTATATACACTCTGCATTGATATACATATTCATCCATCTATATACATTCTACATAGACAGAGACATATTCATCCCTCTATATACATTCTACATAGACATATACATATTCATCCATCTATATATATTCTACATAGACATTTACATATTCATCCATCTATATACATTCTACATAGACATATACATATTCATCCCTCTATATACATTCTACATAGACATATACATATTCATCGATCTATATACACTCTGGATATACATATTCATCTATCTATATACATTTTACATAGATATATATATTCTTCCCTCTATATACATTCTACACAGACATATACATATTCATTGTTCTATATACATTCTACATAGACATATACATATTCTTCCCTCTATATACATTCTACATAGATATTTATATATTCATGCCTCTATATACATTCTACATAGACATATACATTTTCATCAATCTATATACATTCTACATAGACATATACATATTCATCCATCTATATACACTCTGCATAGATATATATATTCATCCCTCTATATACATTCTACTTAGACATATACATATTCATCGATCTATATACTGTACATTCTACATAGACATATACATATCCATCCCTCTATATACATTCTACATAGACATATACATATGCATCCATCTATATGCACTCTGCATAGATATATATATTCTTCCCTCTATAAACATTCTACACAGACATATACATATTCATCGATCTATATACATTCTACATAGACATATACATATTCATCCATCTATATACACTCTGCATAGATATACATATTCATCCATCTATATACACTCTGCATAGATATACATATTCATCCATCTATATACATTTTACAAAGATATACATATTCATCCATCTATATACATTATACATAGATATATATATTCTTCCCTCTATATACATTCTACACAGACATATACATATTCATTGTTCTATATACATTCTACATAGACATATACATATTCATCCATCTATATACACTCTGCATAGATATATATATATTCATCCCTCTATATACATTCTACTTAGACATATACATATTCATCGATCTATATACATTCTACATAGACATATACATATTCATCCCTCAATATACATTCTACATAGACATATACATATTCATCGATCTATATACACTCTGCATAGATATATATATATTCATCCCTCTATATACAGGTACATTCTTTATAGACATATACATATTCATCCATCTATATACACTCTGCATAGACATATACATATTCATCCCTCAATATACATTCTACATAGACATATACATATTCATCCATCTATATACATTCTACTTAGACATATACATATTCATCGATCTATATACCTTCTACATAGACATATACATATTCATCCCTCAATATACATTCTACATAGACATATACATATTCATCCATCTATATACACTCTGCATAGATATATATATTCATCCCTCTTTATACATTCTACATAGACATATTCATCGATCTATATACACTCTGCATAGATATACATATTCATCCATCTATATACATTTTACATAGATATATATATTCTTCCCTCTATATACATTCTACACAGACATATACATATTCATTGTTCTATATGCATTCTACATAGACATATACATATTCATCCCTTTATATACATTCTACATAGACATATACATATTCATCGATCTATATACATTCTACATAGACATATAAATATTCATTGATCTATATACACTTTGCATTGATATATATATATATATATATATATATATATATTCATCCCTCTATATACATTCTACTTAGACATATACATATTCATCGATCTATATACATTCTACATAGACATATACATATTCATCCCTCTATATACATTCTACATAGACATATACATATTCATCCATCTATATACACTCTGCATAGATATATATATTCATCCCTCTTTATATATTCTACATAGATATATTCATCGATCTATATACACTCTGCATAGATATACATATTCATCCATCTATATACATTTTACATAGATATATATATTCTTCCCTCTATATACATTCTACACAGACATATACATATTCATTGTTCTATATGCATTCTACATAGACATATACATATTCATCCCTTTATATACATTCTACATAGACATATACATATTCATCGATCTATATACATTCTACATAGACATATAAATATTCATTGATCTATATACACTTTGCATTGATATATATATATATATATATATATATATATATATATATATTCATCCCTCTATATACATTCTACTTAGACATATACATATTCATCGATCTATATACATTCTACATAGACATATACATATTCATCCCTCTATATACATTCTACATAGACATATACATATTCATCGATCTATATAAACTCTGCATAGATATATATATATTCATCCCTCTATATACAGGTACATTCTTTATAGACATATACATATTCATCCATCTATATGCACTCTGCATTGATATACATATTCATCCATCTATATACATTTTACAAAGATATACATATTCATCCATCTATATACATTTTACATAGATATATATATTCTTCCCTCTATATACATTCTACATAGACATATACATATTCACCGATCTATATACATTCTACATAGACATATAAATATTCATTGATCTATATACACTCTGCATAGATATATATATATTCATCCCTCTATATACATTCTTCATAGACATATACATATGCATCCATCTATATGCACTCTGCATAGATATATATATTCTTCCCTCTATAAACATTCTACACAGACATATACATATTCATCGATCTATATACATTCTACATAGACATATACATATTCATCGATCGATATACATTTTACATAGAATTAAATATTCATCCATTAAAATATACACTCTGCATAGATATACATAATCATCCATCTATATACATTTTACAAAGATATACATATTCATCCATCTATATACATTATATATAGATATATATATTCTTCCCTCTATATACATTCTACACAGACATATACATATTCATCGATCTATATACATTCTACATAGACATATACATATTCATCCATCTATATACACTCTGCATAGATATACATATTCATCCATCTATATACACTCTGCATAGATATACATATTCATCCATCTATATACATTTTACAAAGATATACATATTCATCCATCTATATACATTATACATAGATATATATATTCTTCCCTCTATATACATTCTACACAGACATATACATATTCATTGTTCTATATACATTCTACATAGACATATACATATTCATCCATCTATATACACTCTGCATAGATATATATATATTCATCCCTCTATATACATTCTACTTAGACATATACATATTCATCGATCTATATACATTCTACATAGACATATACATATTCATCCCTCTATATACATTCTACATAGACATATACATATTCATCCATCTATATACACTCTGCATAGATATATATATTCATCCCTCTTTATATATTCTACATAGATATATTCATCGATCTATATACACTCTGCATAGATATACATATTCATCCATCTATATACATTTTACATAGATATATATATTCTTCCCTCTATATACATTCTACACAGACATATACATATTCATTGTTCTATATGCATTCTACATAGACATATACATATTCATCCCTTTATATACATTCTACATAGACATATACATATTCATCGATCTATATACATTCTACATAGACATATAAATATTCATTGATCTATATACACTTTGCATTGATATATATATATATATATATATATATATATATTCATCCCTCTATATACATTCTACTTAGACATATACATATTCATCGATCTATATACATTCTACATAGACATATACATATTCATCCCTCTATATACATTCTACATAGACATATACATATTCATCGATCTATATAAACTCTGCATAGATATATATATATTCATCCCTCTATATACAGGTACATTCTTTATAGACATATACATATTCATCCATCTATATGCACTCTGCATTGATATACATATTCATCCATCTATATACATTTTACAAAGATATACATATTCATCCATCTATATACATTTTACATAGATATATATATTCTTCCCTCTATATACATTCTACATAGACATATACATATTCACCGATCTATATACATTCTACATAGACATATAAATATTCATTGATCTATATACACTCTGCATAGATATATATATATATTCATCCCTCTATATACATTCTTCATAGACATATACATATGCATCCATCTATATGCACTCTGCATAGATATATATATTCTTCCCTCTATAAACATTCTACACAGACATATACATATTCATCGATCTATATACATTCTACATAGACATATACATATTCATCGATCGATATACATTTTACATAGAATTAAATATTCATCCATTAAAATATACACTCTGCATAGATATACATAATCATCCATCTATATACATTTTACAAAGATATACATATTCATCCATCTATATACATTATATATAGATATATATATTCTTCCCTCTATATACATTCTACACAGACATATACATATTCATCGATCTATATACATTCTACATAGACATATACATATTCATCCATCTATATACACTCTGCATAGATATACATATTCATCCATCTATATACACTCTGCATAGATATACATATTCATCCATCTATATACATTTTACAAAGATATACATATTCATCCATCTATATACATTATACATAGATATATATATTCTTCCCTCTATATAAATTCTACACAGACATATACATATTCATTGTTCTATATACATTCTACATAGACATATACATATTCATCCATCTATATACACTCTGCATAGATATATATATATTCATCCCTCTATATACATTCTACTTAGACATATACATATTCATCGATCTATATACATTCTACATAGACATATACATATTCATCCCTCAATATACATTCTACATAGACATATACATATTCATCGATCTATATACACTCTGCATAGATATATATATATTCATCCCTCTATATACAGGTACATTCTTTATAGACATATACATATTCATCCATCTATATACACTCTGCATAGATATATATATTCATCCCTCTATATACATTCTACTTAGACATATACATATTCATCGATCAATATACATTCTACAAAGACATATACATATTCATCCCTCTATATACATTCTACATAGACATATACATATTCATCGATCTATATACACTCTTCATAGATAAATATATATATTTATCCCTCTATATACATTCTACATAGACATATACATAGTCATCCATCTATATACACTCTGCATAGATATATATATTCATCGATCTATATACATTCTACATAGACATATACATATTCATCCCTCTATATACATTCTACATAGACGTATACATATTCATCCATCTATATACACTCTGCAAAGATATACATATTCATCCACCTATATACGTTTTACAAAGATATACATATTCATCCATCTATATACATTATACATAGATATATATATTCTTCCCTCTATATACATTCTACACAGACATTTACATATTCATCGATCTATATACATTCTACAGAGACATATACATATTCATCAATCGATATACATTTTAAATAGGCATATAAATATTTATCCATCTATATACACTCTGCATTGATATACATATTCATCCATCTATATACATTCTACATAGACAGAGACATATTCATCCCTCTATATACATTCTACATAGACATATACATATTCATCCATCTATATATATTCTACATAGACATTTACATATTCATCCATCTATATACATTCTACATAGACATATACATATTCATCCCTCTATATACATTCTACATAGACATATACATATTCATCGATCTATATACACTCTGGATATACATATTCATCTATCTATATACATTTTACATAGATATATATATTCTTCCCTCTATATACATTCTACACAGACATATACATATTCATTGTTCTATATACATTCTACATAGACATATACATATTCTTCCCTCTATATACATTCTACATAGATATATATATATTCATGCCTCTATATACATTCTACATAGACATATACATTTTCATCAATCTATATACATTCTACATAGACATATACATATTCATCCATCTATATACACTCTGCATAGATATATATATATTCATCCCTCTATATACATTCTACTTAGACATATACATATTCATCGATCTATATACTGTACATTCTACATAGACATATACATATCCATCCCTCTATATACATTCTACATAGACATATACATATTCATCGATCTATATACATTCTACATAGACATATAAATATTCATTGATCTATATACACTCTGCATAGATATATATATATTCATCCCTCTATATACATTCTTCATAGACATATACATATGCATCCATCTATATGCACTCTGCATAGATATATATATTCTTCCCTCTATAAACATTCTACACAGACATATACATATTCATCGATCTATATACATTCTACATAGACATATACATATTCATCGATGGATATACATTTTACATAGAATTAAATATTCATCCATCAATATACACTCTGCATTGATATACATATTCATCCATCTATATACATTTTACAAAGATATACATATTCATCTATCTATATACATTATACATAGATATATATATTCTTCCCGCTATATATATTCTACACAGACATATACATATTCATCGATCTATATACATTCTACATAGACATATACATATTCATCAATCGATATACATTTTAAATAGGCATATAAATATTCATCCATCTATATACATTCTACATAGACAGAGACATATTCATCCCTCTATATACATTCTACATAGACATATACATATTCATCGATCTATATACACTCTGCATAGATATACATATTCATCCATCTATATACATTTTACATTAATATATATATTCTTCCCTCTATATACATTCTACACAAACATATACATATTCATCCATCTATATACATTCTGCATAGATATATATATTCATCCCTCTATATACATTCTACTTAGACATATACATATTCATCCCTCTATATACATTCTACATAGGCATATACATATTCATTGATCTTTATAAACTCTGCATAGATATACATATTCATCTATCTATATACATTTTACATAGATATACATATTCATCCCTCTATATATATTCTACACAGACATATACATAGTCATCGATCTATATACATTCTACATAGACATATTCATCGCTCTATATACATTCTACATAGACATATACATATTCATCGATCTACATACATTCTACATAGACATATACATATTCATCCATCTATATACATTCTACATAGACATATAAATATTCATCCATCTATATACACTCTGCATAGATATACATATTCATCCATCTATAAACATTTTACATAGATATATATATATTCATCCCTCTATATAGATTCTACATAGACCTATACATATTCATCGATCTATCTATATCTATATACATCTATATACATTTTACAAAGATATACATATACATCCATCTATATACATTATACATAGATATACATATATTCATGCCTCTATATACATTCTACATAGACATATACATATTCATCGATCTATATACATTCTACATAGACATATACATATTCATCCATCTATATACACTCTGCATTGATATACATATTCATCCATCTATATACATTTTACATAGATATATATATTCTTCCCTCTATATACAGTCTACACAGACATATACATATTCATCGATTTATATACATTCTATAGAGACATATACATATTAATCCCTCTATATACATTCTACATAGACATATACATATTCATTGATCTATATACATTCTACATAGACATATACATATTCATCTATCTATATACATTCTACATAGACATATACATATTTATCCATCTATATACATTCTACATAGACATATACATATTCATCGATCTATATACATTCTACATAGACATATACATATTCATCGATCAATATACATTCTATAGAGACATATACATATTCATCCCTCTATATACATTCTACATAGACATATACATATGCATTGATCTATATACATTCT
Source organism: Xenopus petersii (assembly GCA_038501925.1). Classification (NCBI taxonomy): domain Eukaryota; kingdom Metazoa; phylum Chordata; class Amphibia; order Anura; family Pipidae; genus Xenopus; species Xenopus petersii. Next base: position 37,360 of record JBCGBM010000294.1, read on the forward strand.
ACATAGACATATAAACATTCATTGATCTATATACACTCTGCATAGATATATATTCATCCCTCTATATACATTCTACATAGACATATACATATTCATCGATCTATATACATTCTACATAGACATATACATATTCATCCATCTGTATACACTCTGCATTGATATACATATTCATCCATCTATATACATTTTACATAGATATATATATTCTTCCCTCTATATACATTCTACACAGACATATACATATTCATTGATCTATATACATTCTACAGAGACATATACATATTCATCGATCTATATACATTCTACATAGACATATACATATTCATCCATCTATACACATTCTACATAGACATATACATATTCATCCCTCTATATACATTCTACATAGACATATACATATTCATCCATCTATATACACTCTGCATAGATATATATATTCATCCATCTATATACATTTTACATAGATATATATATTCTTCCCTCAATACACATTCTACATAGACATATACATATTCATCCCTCTATATACATTCTACATAGACATATACATATTCATCCATCTATATACACTCTGCATAGATATATATATATTCATCCATCTATATACATTTTACTTAGATATATATATTCTTCCCTCTATATACATTCTACATAGACATATACATATTCATCCATCTATATACATTCTACATAGATATATACATATATTCATGCCTCTATATACATTCTACATAGACATATACATTTTCATCGATCTATATACATTCTACATAGACATATACATATTCATCCATCTATATACTCTGCATTGATATACATATTCATCCATCTATATACATTTTACATAGATATATATATTCTTCCCTCTATATACAGTCTACACAGACATATACATATTCATCGATCTATATATATTCTACATAGACGTTTACATATTCATCCATCTATATACATTCTACATAGACATATACATATTCATCCCTCTATATACATTCTACATAGACATATACATAGTCATCCATCTATATACACTCTGCATAGATATATATATTCATCGATCTATATACATTCTACATAGACATATACATATTCATCCCTCTATATACATTCTACATAGACGTATACATATTCATCCATCTATATACACTCTGCAAAGATATACATATTCATCCACCTATATACGTTTTACAAAGATATACATATTCATCCATCTATATACATTATACATAGATATATATATTCTTCCCTCTATATACATTCTACACAGGCATTTACATATTCATCGATCTATATACATTCTACAGAGACATATACATATTCATCAATCGATATACATTTTAAATAGGCATATAAATATTCATCCATCTATATACACTCTGCATTGATATACATATTCATCCATCTATATACATTCTACATAGACAGAGACATATTCATCCCTCTATATACATTCTACATAGACATATACATATTCATCCATCTATATATATTCTACATAGACATTTACATATTCATCCATCTATATACATTCTACATAGACATATACATATTCATCCCTCTATATACATTCTACATAGACATATACATATTCATCGATCTATATACACTCTGGATATACATATTCATCTATCTATATACATTTTACATAGATATATATATTCTTCCCTCTATATACATTCTACACAGACATATACATATTCATTGTTCTATATACATTCTACATAGACATATACATATTCTTCCCTCTATATACATTCTACATAGATATATATATATTCATGTATTCTACATAGACATATACATTTTCATCAATCTATATACATTCTACATAGACATATACATATTCATCCATCTATATACACTCTGCATAGATATACATATTCATCCATCTATATATATATATATATATATATATATATATATATATATATATATATATACATACTTTACAGATATAAATATTCATCCATCTATTTACACTCTACAGCATGACATCCCCTGCAAAGGGATCCACAGTCCTTTACAAATCAATTGTCCAATAGATGAAGCAAAACAACATAAAAACCTAATACTATTTCTTATTAATAATAAAATTATATATATATAGAGAGACAACAATAAAACCATAGAAAAACAACTCTGACTTTAATAACCTGATCTATTTAAAAACCTTATTACAATAATACCACAACAAATGAATTAAACAATTAAACAATAATCAATACAAATCAACGACCATATACATATCTATAATAAAAATCCAATTACTGAGGATGCTTAGGGAATTCCCTCAGAGGTCCACCATACACGCCCTCTACCTAACCACACATGAAGGACCTCTTTGGGTGATCATGCCATCAACTGCAAAGGGACCCACCCCGTTGGGGAACTAGCATTTCAATTGTCTACCTATATAGGCCTATACAAATCAATTGTCCAATATACTAATTACAAAAACATTAAAATAAAACACTATCACTTATGAATAACAAGAAAATAATATACAGAGAACAAATATTATAAAACAAACACCTAACTAACAAAACACAGATACATTGAAACACCTTACCTAGAATAAAATCCAATCCATAACAACATAACCCTGAATTTCAAAGCCCTTAAAATGTTTTTTATTGAAAACACAAAAAATCTCAGAATATAATTCTCAATAATGATATAGGTATGGGATAAAAAAAATCAGCTTTCTAAAACTGCAGCTTACTTGATTTACTCCCTGCACATTCATATCTTCTATAGCTGGGGTCCCCAACCTTTTTTGTACCGGTGGCAAAAATGTTTTTTTTATTATTATTTTCGTGAGGCCCTGGGGGTGGGGTTGGGGATGGGGTCGGCAGGGGTGGGGTCGGCAGGGTCAGTGTTTTTTTTTTCCGCGAGGACCAGTGGGTGGGGTCATGGATGGGGTTGGAGATGGGGCCAGCGTGGTCGGGGTGGAGTCGGCATCAGTGTCAGCAGCGGTCGTGGCGGGGTCGACAGGAAATCCGCCGGCTCAGTTCGGGAGTGTCTAAGCCCGGCGGTTGGGGACCCCTGTTCTATAGGTTTTCTAAAAATTATTTACTTTGTTTTCATCTGTTTCTTTCCATCGTTTTTGACTATGGTTTAAGGGTTTGAGCCCAAATTAGTAGGGATGCTCCGAATCCACTATTTTGGATACCGAACTGAATCCGAATACCGAACTGAATCCGCATCCTAATTTGCATATGTAAATTAGGGGTGAGAAAGGGAAAACATTTTTTAACTTCCTTATTTTGTGACAAAAAGTCACACGATTTCCCTCCCCGTCCCTAATTTGCATATGCAAATTAGGGATTCGGATATGGTTCGGCCGGGCAGAAGGATGTGGCCGAATTCGAATCCTGCTGAAAAAGGCCGAATCCTGGCCAAATCCCGAACCGAATCCTGGATTCGGTGCATCCCTACAAATTAGGCATTAAAAAAATTTTGCTTGCCAGATTATTTTACACTCTTCACTCACCTGCCTAATTTGGCAGCTCTGTGTTATCTTCTATAGCTGGGGTCCCCAACCTTTTTTGTACCGGTGGCAAAAATGTTTTTTTTTTTTTTTTAATTATTTTCGCGAGGACCTGGGGGTGGGGTTGGGGTCGGCAGGGGTGGGGTCGGCGGGGTCAGTGTTTTTTTTCCCGCGAGGACCAGTGGGTGGGGTCATGGATGGGGTTGGAGATGGGGTCAGCGTGGTTGGGTGGGGTCGGCGTCAGCAGGGGTCGTGGCGGGGTCGACAGGAAATTTGGACGCGCCGGCTCAGTGCGGGAGTGTCTAAGCCCGGCGGTGGGGGACCCCTGTTCTATAGGTTTTCTAAAAATTATTTACTTTGTTTTCATCTGTTTCTTTCCATCGTTTTTGACTATGGTTTAAGGGTTTGAGCCCAAATTAGTAGGGATGCACCGAATCCACTATTTTGGATTTGGCCGAACACCGAACTGAATCCGAATCCTAATTTGCATATGTAAATTAGGGGTGAGAAAGGGAAAACATTTTTTAACTTCCTTATTTTGTGACAAAAAGTCACACGATTTCCCTCCCCGTCCCTAATTTGCATATGCAAATTGGGATTCGGATTTGGTTCGGCCAGGCAGAAGGATGTGGCGAATTCGAATCCTGCTGAAAAAGGCCGAATCCTGGCCAAATCCCGAACCGAATCCTGGATTCGGTGCATCCCTACAAATTAGGCATTAAAAAAATTTTGCTTGCCAGATTATTTTACACTCTTCACTCACCTGCCTAATTTGGCAGCTCTGTGTTATAAACTGTCACTGAACTTTGCATACAACATCCCATAATAACAATGCATGGACATACCTAGCAGCATACATAATTGAAAATGTGCCTATTTGCTGGATTTTTTACAATAGACAATATAGTTATTTGACAAGAAGCAAAAAAATTTTTACCAAACGCATAAAATCAGATTTTTAAAAATTGACAGTTATAAACTGTCACTAGACTTTGCACACAACATCCCATAATAACAACATCCCATAATAACAACAATGCATGGACATATGTACCAGCATACATAATTAAAAATGTGCCTATTTGCTGGATTTTTTACAATAGACAATATAGTTATTTTACAAAAAGCAAAAAAAAAGATTTCAAACGCATAAGATCAGATTTTTAAAAATTGACAGTTATAAACTGTCACTAGACGTTGCACACAACATCCCTTAATAACAACATCTCATAATAACAACAATGCATAGACATATGTACCAGCATACATAATTAAAAATGTGCCTATTTGCTGGATTTTTTACAATAGACAATATAGTTATTTTACAAAAAGCAAAAAAAAAAAAAAAAAAGATTTCAAACGCATAAGATCAGATTATTAAAATTTGACAGTTATAAACTGTCACTAGACGTTGCACACAACATCCCATAATAACAACAACGCATGGACATACCAAACCAACCCTCCTATTCTGACACATTAAAACTTTGTCCATAAATGGAAAATCTAAGTTCAAAACATGCATTTTCAAAATAGAAGCTGCTGCAAAATCACAATATGGCAGCTCTGTAGCAGTTATAAACTGTCACTAGACTTTGCACACAAAATCCCATAATAACAACATCCCATAATAACAACAATGCATGGACATATGTACCAGCAAACATAATTGAAAATGTGCCTATTTGCTGGATTTTTCACAATAGACAATATAGTTATTTAACAAGAAGCAAAAAAAAAAACTTACCAAACGCATAAAATCAGTTTTTTTAAATTGCAACGTACTTGCTTCACACCCCTGCCCATTCATATCTTCTAGAGGTTTTCAAAATATATTGCTCTTCTTACAAAACCTTATATTTCCTTTCTTTTCCATCTCTTTTAGCAAGGTTTGAGGGCATGGATCCAAACTAGCTGAAACAATTTTATTTGCCAGTCTCTCTTACACTGTTCACACACCTACTCAATATGGCCGCTCTGTGGCAGTTATAAACTGTCACTAGACTTTGCACACAACATCCCATAATAACAACATCCCAAAATAACACCAATGCATGGACATATGTACCAGCATACATAATTGAAAATGTGCCTATTTGCTGGATTTTTCACAATAGACAATATAGTCATTTAACAAGAAGTAAAAAAAAAAAAATTCAAACGCAGAAAATCAGATTTTTAAAAATTGACAGTTATAAACTGTCACTAGACTTTGCACGCAACATCCCATGGACATATGTATCAGAATACTTAATTAAAAATTTGCCTATTTGCTGAATTCTCCCATTTCTCTAATTAAATGGCTTTATATTGCCCATCGGTAACAGTACCTATCCTTATAACAATAACCAAGAACTCTGAGGTTTATATGCTTTATGTATTTAGTTATCAAACTAACCCTCCTATTCACTAACAAATGAAGATTTACTGCAGGAAATGGAAAAAATTATTCTTTTTCAACATATGTTGTCAAAAAAAGCTGCAACAAACCCTCGATACAATCGAGTTAATTAACAAGATCACCATTTGCATGTAATGAGCATTTACAATGGCATCTTACTTGTTTCCCTCTGCTGCCTGCTCGTCTGCTTTCATGATTTTTTTCACAGAGACCTCTCTTTGCTCCCCAGTGTTTTCCCCTTGTTCCCTACCTTTGTCATCTTCTCTCTTTCATCTCCTTCTTCCAATTTTGGACGTGTCAGGTCAGGTCCAAAAGCGCAGAGGAAATCACCTGTTCTTCGGCTGATCGTCTCACCTAACTGACAGAAAAACGGCAGTTATCTGGGTCATGTGACCATGGAGCATGTGACCAGGGCTATGTGTGTGTGATTCTCTACAGTTGAAATACTTGGATATTTCTAATCCAGGCTGCACACTGTTAATCAGCAGGTACATACCCCCCTTCCAAGCCACGGCTCACACTCCCGGCATCTCAGCAGAAAGTTCCCAGGAAGTCTCTTAGTAAATACATTTGAGCCCTGGGTCTAGAGTTGTGTTTCCCTCAGGCTTCCTCCCTTCCTGCAGCTCACACCATCTTGTCTGGGAGTCCCCTGGGGAAGTAGTGAGGCCACTGCCAGTGTCTGCATCTATTGCCGATACCCTACCAGACTAACTCAGCGCAACAAGTGCAATTAGTGAAATGATTGAGACCTACTTCCTGTCATTCGGCGCGATGGCTCGGGGACATTTCCACATGTTCCTCAGCTGCTCGTCTCGGCTACTGAAGATGGATGTAGGCAGCAGCCGCATCACGTTTTCCTCATAACTCCATCGCGTAAGAAATTCCAAAGCAGCAGCGTGACGTGCAGTTACTTACTAATCACTGCTTTGCCATTACATTGGGAACGTGCTGAGATTACAGCCTGAGCTAATAACGGTCTCCCTTAGTTACACCTGTACCATAGAGTTTGACAGCGGGACAGGATTCTTTCATGTCACTAACAGTAGAGTCACACGTCACACGTACTCCAGCTTCTGATTGGACAGAGATAACGGGACTAGTACCCTAAATTCTCATTGGCTACCCGCAGTGAATCCAACAAGGGCTGAGTCTGGCTGCTGCACCAGGGCACAGGTTCCTGCCCCAGCGCTGCCATGAATTCCCCGGCACTGCAGGACTGTGTGCGGGAGGGGGATTCAATAGAACCACCGGGACATGCGGGTCAATTTTGTATTGCCTGGGCACCAACATACTCTCCTGCTTTTTAGCGGGAGCCGCTATGATACAAGTTAAGCTCCGCCCAGGGACACGCTCATTGGTGGGGCTGCGGCGTGCTAGTGTTTTGCTGGCCTAATATGGGAAGCTGTCTCTGTGTGTGGGAACTGTACAAGTGATGATTAGAACCTGTGACTTACACTAATTATGGTTCTCAGCGTATGAGGGAAAGAACTCCTTCTCTCTCCCCTCTGAAAGCAGCATCAGTAGTTTGATCAGTAGAAAAGCCGTGTTGTTGTTTCACAGTAGCTGCAGCTCCCCCTCCCCTTTCACTAACCATGTGGAAATAAAGGTGGACTGAACTTCCCTGCCACATATAAGTCTGTATGCGAGTAGTGAGACACGTGAGTATCAGATAAGCAGCAAAATCAAACTGGAGCAGCTACACTCACGCGTCTCACTACTCGCATACAGACTTATATGTGTCAGGAAAGTTCAGTCCACCTTTATTTCCACATGGTTAGTGAAAGGGGAGGGGGAGCTGCCGAAGGAGAGGAGCTACTGTGAAACAACAACGGAGCTTTTCTACTGATCAAACTACTGATGCTGCTTTCAGAGGGGGTGCTGGCTCCAGGGGCAGGGCTGCTTTAATAAGTAGGCCGCTGCCCAGGGCACACTTATTTTGAGGGCCCATGGCTGACTTGTCATTTTTTTGCCTTTATTTATTTATTAAATAAGTACTTGGTGCTGGCTCCCTCCCCTGGCCGATCCACTTACATTTCGCACCCCCCTCAACCCGGTGAAGTGGAAACGGCCAGAGGAGGAAAGCAAGCCCTGCCTGCGACTGCCTCAGTCTGCAGAGAGGGAGCCGGAAGAGGAGTAGAGTGGTGCGTCACACGCAGGTGCCTCGCCGGTCTGTAGCTGCTGCTCAAGTTCAGCAAATCCTCCTGATGTCGGCGCTTGTTGTACCCAGCTGTCACACTCGCACATCATGACGCTGGCCGGCCCCAGGCTCTCCAGGAATCCACCAGACACCTTCACTGATCTAGGTGAGAGTGCGTCAATGTGTTCATCTGCTTGTCTCTTTTCCTGCTGTGGTTTCTGGCCTGGGGGTATCTATACATGGATTTGTCCCTTGCCATCCTGCTGTGGGTTCTGGGAGGTATATATATATGGAATTGCCCTATGCCATCCTTCTAGGGGGTATCTATGATGGAATAGCCCCTTGCCGTCCTGCCATGGGTTCTGGGCTGGTATTTTTACATGGATTTGCTCCATGCCATCCTGCTGTGGGTTCTGGGGGTATTTCTACATGGCATTGCCCCTTGCCATCATTTTGGGGGTATTAATACATGCAATTATCCCTTACCATCTTGCTGTGGGTTCTGGGGGGTATCTATACATGCATTTGCCCCTTGCCATCCTGCTGTGGGTTCTGGGAGGTATTTATGTATGGAATTGCCCCTTGCCATCCTTTTTGGGGGTATTAATACATGAAATTGCCATTTGATGTGGGTTCTGGGGGCTATCTATAAATGGAATTGCCCCATGCCACCCTGCTGTGGGTTCTGGGGGTATTTGTACATGGCATTGCCCCATGCCATCCTTTTAGGGGTATTAATACATGCAATTGCCCCTTGCCATCCTGCTTTAGGGTTCTGGGGGTATCTATACATGGAATTGCCCCTTGCCATACTGCTGTGGGTTCTTGGGGGGGGGGGGGGGTATTTTTACATGCATTTGCCCCTTGCCATTTTGCTGGGGGTATTTGTACATGTCATTGCCCCATGGTTGGTATTTGCTGGGGGTATTTGTACATGTCATTGCCCCATGGTTGGTATTAATACATGCAATTGCCCCTTGCCATCCTGCTGTGGGTTCTGGGGAGTATCTATACATGGATTTGCCACTTGCCATCCTGCTGTGGGTTCCTGGAGGAGGGTATTTTTACATGGATTTGCCCCTTGCCACCCTGCTGTGGGTTCTGGGGGTATTTGTACATGGCATTGCCCCTTGCCATCCTTTTAGGGGTATTAATACATGCAATTGCCCCTTGCCATCCTGCTTTAGGGTTCTGGGGGTATCTATACATGGTATTGCCCCTTGCCATACTGCTGTGGGTTCTTGGGGGGGTGGGGGTATCTATATATGCATTTGCCCCTTGCCATCTTGCTGTGGGTTCTGGGAGGTATTTTTACATGAATGTGCCCCTTGCCATCCTGCTATGGGTTCTGGGGGTATTTATACATGGTATTGCCCCTTGCCATCCTGCTGTGGGTTCTTGGGGGGGGTATATATACATGCATTTGCCATCTTGCTGTGGGTTCTGGGGGGGTATTTTTAAATGGATTTGCCCCATGCCATCCTTCTGGGGGTAATTAATACATGCAATTGCCCCTTGCCATCCTGCTGTGGGTTCTGGGGGGTATCTATACATGGAATTGCCCCTTGCCATACTGCTGTGGGTTCTTCGGGGGGGTTATCTATACATGCATTTGCCCCTTGCCATCCTGCTATGGATTCTGGGGGTATTTATACATGGAATTGCCCCTTGCCATTGTGCTGCGTGTTCTGGGGGCTATCTATACATGGAATTGCTCCTTGCCATCCTGCTGTGGGTTCTGGGGTATTTATACATGGATTTGCCCCTTGCCATCCTGCTGTGGGTTCTGGGAGTATTTATACATGGCATTGCCCCTTGCCATCCTTCTGGGGGGTATTTATACATGAAATTGCACCTTGCCATCCTGCTGTGAATTCTATGGTTATTTATGCATGGAACTGCTACTGTGTTCGTCCTTCAGTTTTTAATTTATTTGACTTCTCTTTCTGACCTGGCTATCAAATGGGGGTCACGGAGTAGAATTTTTTTTTTGCCTACCAGTCTTGAACTGCAATGTTCACTCACATTTAGCTACCTACTGCCTG
>JBCGBM010000295.1:0-28454 GCA_038501925.1 Xenopus petersii
TTAGGGTTTGCCACCTTTTCTCCTTGGGGAAACCTGGCAGGGGACGGGCCAGTGACATTGGGGTATGGGCGGATGACGTCACGGAAGTGCCGGATAACGTCGATTACAGGGAGGTGATCTTGGGGGGCGGGCTGGATGAAGTTGGGGGCTGGGAAGGTGACGTAGGGGGAGAGATCGGACAGATGACATCGGGATGGGCCTGATGACGTGTCAATCAGCGATTGGCTGATCGACATGTCATTCACTTCAATGTCCTGTCCAGATTTCCTAGTTTGGTAATCCGGAGTGGGACTTTTCAAACCGGGCAGCCCCATTGAAAAAACCGGGCTGTCCAGGTGAAATCGGGAAAGGTGGCAAACCCTATCTCTATGTGTAATATTAAGCAAAAATGCCTGTTTGCACCTATGTCCACACCGCATCAAGTTTCAATGACCACTCAGAACCACATAAAGAGATATTGAAACCTCAAAAAGACACCCTCAAGCGTCTCAACGCATTCTTAATGACTATTACTCTACATGCATATTTGAAAGCAACAAGCTGGATAAAAAATAAATCAATATTGAAATGCAATAAACATTTAGCAAAAACATACCCTTGAGATTAGCAATAGCAAGAGACAACTCCAATACAATAATGACAATATTGAGCCTTTTTGGTCATGTGTAACAAAAATGATGCGGATGTAGACCAAGCGCAACACTGTTTCAAGTCACAAGTAAAAAAAAATTGTCAGCTGGTCCCTTCTGCATTGCTCCCACTATGATCCTAGAGCAAACACAAAGAACCAAGGAAGCGACCAGTGTGCCAAGCAAATGCCCCAGGCACACACGTCGCCCCCGCTGACGCCACCGCTCTCCACCCCCTGTATGTAGGGTGTGCCACCTTTTCTCCTTGGGGAAACCTGGCAGGGGACGGGCCAGTGACATTGGGGTATGGGCCGGATGACGTCCGGGAAGTGCCCGGATAACGTCGATTACAGGGAAGGTGATCTTTGGGGGGCGGGCTGGATGAAGTTGGGGGCTGGGAAGGTGACGTAGGGGGAGTCAGGACAGATGACATCGGGATGGGCCTGATGACGTGTCAATCAGCGATTGGCTGATCGACATGTCATTCACTTCAATGTCCTGTCCAGATTTCCTAGTTTGGTAATCCGGAGTGGGACTTTTCAACCGGGCAGCCCATCGAAAAACCGGGCTGTCCAGGTGAAATCGGGAAAGGTGGCAACCCTATCTCTATGTGTAATATTAAGCAAAAATGCCCTGTTTGCACCTATGTCCACAACACGCATCAAGTTTCAAATGACCACCAGAACCACATAAAGAGATGTAGAAACCTCAAAAGACACCCTCAGCGTCTCAACGCATTCTTAATGACTATTACTCTATATACATATTTGAAAGCAACAAACTGGATAACAAATAATCAATATTGAAATGCAATAAACATTTAGCAAAAACATACCCATGAGATAGAAAATAGCAAGAGACAACTCCAATACAATAATGACAATATTGAGCCTTTTTGGTCATGTGTAAAAAATGATGCGGATGTAGACCAAGCGCAACACTGGTTTCAAGTCACAAAGTAAAAAAAAATTGTCAGCTGGTCCCTTTGCATTGCTCCACTATGATCCTAGAGCAAACACAAAGAACCAAAGGAGCGACCTGTGTGCCAAGCAAATGCCCACAGGCACACACGTCGCCCCCCGCTGACGCCACCCGCTCTCCGCCCCTGTATGTAGGGTTGCAACCTTTTCTCCATGGGGAAACCTGGCAGGGGACGGGCCAGTGACATTGGGGTATGGGCAGGATGACGTCTGGGAAGTGCCGGATAACGTCGATTACAGGGAGGTGATCTTGGGGGGCGGGCTGGATGAAGTTGGGGGCTGGGAAGGTGACGTAGGGGGAGTCGGACAGATGACATCGGGACGGGCCTGATGACGTGTCAATCAGCGATTGGCTGATCGACATGTCATTCACTTCAATGTCCTGTCCAGATTTCCTAGTTTGGTAATCCGGAGTGGGACTTTTCAACCGGGCAGTCCATCGAAAAACCGGGCTGTCCAGGTGAAATCGGGAAAGGTGGCAACCCTATCTCTATGTGTAATATTAAGCAAAAATGCCTGTTTGCACCTATGTCCACACCGCATCAAGTTTCAATGACCACCCAGAACCACATAAAGAGATATTGAAACCTCAAAAAGACACCCTCAGCGTCTCAACGCATTCTTAATGACTATTACTCTACATGCATATTTGAAAGCAACAAGCTGGATAAAAAATAATCAATATTGAAATGCAATAAACAATTTAGCAAAAACATAACCCTTGAGATAGCAATAGCAAGAGACAACTCCAATACAATAATGACAATATTGAGCCTTTTTGGTCATGTGTAAAAAATGATGCGGATGTAGACCAAGCGCAACACTGTTTCAAGTCACACAGTAAAAAAAATTGTCAGCTGGTCCCTTTGCATTGCTCCACTATGATCCTAGAGCAAACAAAAGAACCAAGGAGCGGACCTGTGTGCAAAGCAAATGCCCAGGGCACACACGTCGCCCCCGCTGACGCCACCGCTCTCCGCCCCTGTATGTAGGGTTGCCACCTTTTCTCCTTGGGGGAAACCTGGCAGGGGACGGGCCAGTGACATTGGGGTATGAGGCACGGATGACGTCCGGGGAAGTGCCGGATAACGTCGATTACAGGGAGGTGATCTTGGGGGTGCGGGCTGGATGAAGTTGGGGGGCTGGGAAGGGTGACGTAGGGGGAGTCGGACAGATGACATCGGGATGGGCCTGATGACGTGTCAATCAGCGATTGGCTGATTGACATGTCATTCACTTCAATGTCCTGTCCAGATTTCCTAGTTTGGTAATCCGGAGTGGGACTTTTCAACCGGGCAGTCCCATCGAAAAACCGGGCTGTCCAGGTGAAATCGGGAAAGGTGGCAACCTATCTCTATGTGTAATATTAAGCAAAAATGCCTGTTTGCACCTATGTCCACACCGCATCAAGTTTCAATGACCACCAGAACCACCATAAGAGATATTTGAAACCTCACAAAAGACACCCTCAGCGTCTCAACGCATTTCTTAATGACTATTACTCTACATGCATATTTGAAAGCAACAAGCTGGATAAAAAATAATCAATATTGAAATGCAATAAACATTTAGCAAAAACATACCCTTGAGATATAGCAATAGCAAGAGACAACTCCAATACAAATAATGACAATATTGAGCCCTTTTTGGTCATGTGTAAAAAATGATGCGGATTGTAGACCAAGCGCAACACTGTTTCAAGTCACAAGTAAAAAAAATTGTCAGCTGGTCCCTTTTGCATTGCTCCACTATGATCCTAGAGCAAACACAAAGAACCAAGGAGCGACCTTGTGTGCCAAGCAAAATGCCCCAGGGCACACGACGTCGCCCCCTGCTGACGCCACCGCTTCTCCGCCCCCTGTATGTAGGGGTTGCCACCTTTTCTCCTTGGGGAAACCTGGCAGAGGACGGGCCAGTGACATTGGGGTATGGGCCGGATGACGTCCGGAGAAGTGCCGGATAACGTCGATTACAGGGAGGTGATCTTGGGGGGCGGCTGGATGAAGTTGGGGGCTGGGAAGGTGACGTAGGGGGAGTCGGACAGATGACATCGGGATGGGCCTGATGACGTGTCAATCAGCGATTGGCTGATCGACATGTCATTCACTTCAATGTCCTGTCCAGATTTCCTAGTTTGGTAATCCGGAGTGGGACTTTTCAACCGGGGCAGCCCATTGAAAAACCGGGCTTGTCCAGGTGAAATCGGGAAAGGTGGCAACCCTATCTCTATGTGTAATATTAAGCAAAAAATGCCTGTTTGCACCTCTATGTCCACAACCGCATCAAGTTTCAATGACCACCAGAACCACATAAAGAGATATTGAAAACCTCAAAAAGACACCCTCAGCGTCTCAACGCATTCTTAATGACTATTACTCTACATGCATATTTTGAAAGCAACAAGCTGGATAAAAAAATAATCAATATTGAAATGCAATAAACATTTAGCAAAAACATACTATATTGAAATGCAATAAACATTTAGCAAAAACATACCCTTGAGATAGCAATAGCAAGAGACAACTCCAATACAATAATGACAATATTGAGCCTTTTTGGTCATGTGTAAAAAATGATGCGGATGTAGACCAAGCGCAACACTGTTTCAAGTCACAAGTAAAAAAAATTGTCAGCTGGTCCCTTTGCATTGCTCCACTATGATCCTAGAGCAAACACAAAGAACCAAGGAGCGACCTGTGTGCCAAGCAAATGCCCCAGGCACACACGTCGCCCCCGCTGACGCCACCGCTCTCCGCCCCTGTATGTAGGGTTGCCACCTTTTCGCCATGGGGAAACCTGGCAGGGGACGGGCCAGTGACATTGGGGTATGGGCCGGATGACGTCTGGGAAGTGCCGGATAACGTCGATTACAGGGAGGTGATCTTGGGGGGCGGGCTGGATGAAGTTGGGGGCTGGGAAGGTGACGTAGGGGGAGTCGGACAGATGACATCGGGACGGGCCTGATGACGTGTCAATCAGCGATTGGCTGATCGACATGTCATTCACTTCAATGTCCTGTCCAGATTTCCTAGTTTGGTAATCCGGAGTGGGACTTTTCAACCGGGCAGTCCATCGAAAAACCGGGCTGTCCAGGTGAAATCGGGAAAGGTGGCAACCCTATCTCTATGTGTAATATTAAGCAAAAATGCCTGTTTGCACCTATGTCCACACCGCATCAAGTTTCAATGACCACCAGAACCACATAAAGAGATATTGAAACCTCAAAAAGACACCCTCAGCGTCTCAACGCATTCTTAATGACTATTACTCTACATGCATATTTGAAAGCAACAAGCTGGATAAAAAATAATCAATATTGAAATGCAATAAACATTTAGCAAAAACATACCCTTGAGATAGCAATAGCAAGAGACAACTCCAATACAATAATGACAATATTGAGCCTTTTTGGTCATGTGTAAAAAATGATGCGGATGTAGACCAAGCGCAACACTGTTTCAAGTCACAAGTAAAAAAAATTGTCAGCTGGTCCCTTTGCATTGCTCCACTATGATCCTAGAGCAAACAAAAGAACCAAGGAGCGACCTGTGTGCCAAGCAAATGCCCAGGGCACACACGTCGCCCCCGCTGACGCCACCGCTCTCCGCCCCTGTATGTAGGGTTGCCACCTTTTCTCCTTGGGGAAACCTGGCAGGGGACGGGCCAGTGACATTGGGGTATGGGCCGGATGACGTCCGGGAAGTGCCGGATAACGTCGATTACAGGGAGGTGATCTTGGGGGGCGGGCTGGATGAAGTTGGGGGCTGGGAAGGTGACGTAGGGGGAGTCGGACAGATGACATCGGGATGGGCCTGATGACGTGTCAATCAGCGATTGGCTGATCGACATGTCATTCACTTCAATGTCCTGTCCAGATTTCCTAGTTTGGTAATCCGGAGTGGGACTTTTCAACCGGGCAGCCCATCGAAAAACCGGGCTGTCCAGGTGAAATCGGGAAAGGTGGCAACCCTATCTCTATGTGTAATATTAAGCAAAAATGCCTGTTTGCACCTATCTCCACACCGCATCAAGTTTCAATGACCACCAGAACCACATAAAGAGATATTGAAACCTCAAAAAGACACCCTCAGCGTCTCAACGCATTCTTAATGACTATTACTCTACATGCATATTTGAAAGCAACAAGCTGGATAAAAAATAATCAATATTGAAATGCAATAAACATTTAGCAAAAACATACCCTTGAGATAGCAATAGCAAGAGACAACTCCAATACAATAATGACAATATTGAGCCTTTTTGGTCATGTGTAAAAAATGATGCGGATGTAGACCAAGCGCAACACTGTTTCAAGTCACAAGTAAAAAAAATTGTCAGCTGGTCCCTTTGCATTGCTCCACTATGATCCTAGAGCAAACAAAAGAACCAAGGAGCGACCTGTGTGCCAAGCAAATGCCCAGGGCACACACGTCGCCCCCGCTGACGCCACCGCTCTCCGCCCCTGTATGTAGGGTTGCCACCTTTTCTCCTTGGGGAAACCTGGCAGGGGACGGGCCAGTGACATTGGGGTATGGGCCGGATGACGTCCGGGAAGTGCCGGATAACGTCGATTACAGGGAGGTGATCTTGGGGGGCGGGCTGGATGAAGTTGGGGGCTGGGAAGGTGACGTAGGGGGAGTCGGACAGATGACATCGGGATGGGCCTGATGACGTGTCAATCAGCGATTGGCTGATCGACATGTCATTCACTTCAATGTCCTGTCCAGATTTCCTAGTTTGGTAATCCGGAGTGGGACTTTTCAACCGGGCAGCCCATCGAAAAACCGGGCTGTCCAGGTGAAATCGGGAAAGGTGGCAACCCTATCTCTATGTGTAATATTAAGCAAAAATGCCTGTTTGCACCTATGTCCACACCGCATCAAGTTTCAATGACCACCAGAACCACATAAAGAGATATTGAAACCTCAAAAAGACACCCTCAGCGTCTCAACGCATTCTTAATGACTATTACTCTACATGCATATTTGAAAGCAACAAGCTGGATAAAAAATAATCAATATTGAAATGCAATAAACATTTAGCAAAAACATACCCTTGAGATAGCAATAGCAAGAGACAACTCCAATACAATAATGACAATATTGAGCCTTTTTGGTCATGTGTAAAAAATGATGCGGATGTAGACCAAGCGCAACACTGTTTCAAGTCACAAGTAAAAAAAATTGTCAGCTGGTCCCTTTGCATTGCTCCACTATGATCCTAGAGCAAACAAAAGAACCAAGGAGCGACCTGTGTGCCAAGCAAATGCCCAGGGCACACACGTCGCCCCCGCTGACGCCACCGCTCTCCGCCCCTGTATGTAGGGTTGCCACCTTTTCTCCTTGGGGAAACCTGGCAGGGGACGGGCCAGTGACATTGGGGTATGGGCCGGATGACGTCCGGGAAGTGCCGGATAACGTTGATTACAGGGAGGTGATCTTGGGGGGCGGGCTGGATGAAGTTGGGGGCTGGGAAGGTGACGTAGGGGGAGTCGGACAGATGACATCGGGATGGGCCTCATGACGTGTCAATCAGCGATTGGCTGATCGACATGTCATTCACTTCAATGTTCTGTCCAGATTTCCTAGTTTGGTAATCCGGAGTGGGACTTTTCAACCGGGCAGCCCATCGAAAAACCGGGCTGTCCAGGTGAAATCGGGAAAGGTGGCAACCCTATCTCTATGTGTAATATTAAGCAAAAATGCCTGTTTGCACCTATGTCCACACCGCATCAAGTTTCAATGACCACCAGAACCACATAAAGAGATATAAAAACCTCAAAAAGACACCCTCAGCGTCTCAACGCATTCTTAATGACTATAACTCTACATGCATATTTGAAAGCAACAAACTGGATAAAAAATAATCAATATTGAAATGCAATAAACATTTAGCAAAAACATACCCATGAGATAGAAATAGCAAGAGACAACTCCAATACAATAATGACAATATTGAGCCTTTTTGGTCATGTGTAAAAAATGATGCGGATGTAGACCAAGCGCAACACTGTTTCAAGTCACAAGTAAAAAAAATTGTCAGCTGGTCCCTTTGCATTGCTCCACTATGATCCTAGAGCAAACAAAAGAACCAAGGAGCGACCTGTGTGCCAAGCAAATGCCCAGGGCACACACGTCGCCCCCGCTGACGCCACCGCTCTCCGCCCCTGTATGTAGGGTTGCCACCTTTTCTCCTTGGGGAAACCTGGCAGGGGACGGGCCAGTGACATTGGGGTATGGGCCGGATGACGTCCGGGAAGTGCCGGATAACGTCGATTACAGGGAGGTGATCTTGGGGGGCGGGCTGGATGAAGTTGGGGGCTGGGAAGGTGACGTAGGGGGAGTCGGACAGATGACATCGGGATGGGCCTGATGACGTGTGAATCAGCGATTGGCTGATCGACATGTCATTCACTTCAATGTCCTGTCCAGATTTCCTAGTTTGGTAATCCGGAGTGGGACTTTTCAACCGGGCAGCCCATCGAAAAACCGGGCTGTCCAGGTGAAATCGGGAAAGGTGGCAACCCTATCTCTATGTGTAATATTAAGCAAAAATGCCTGTTTGCACCTATGTCCACACCGCATCAAGTTTCAATGACCACCAGAACCACATAAAGAGATATTGAAACCTCAAAAAGACACCCTCAGCGTCTCAACGCATTCTTAATGACTATTACTCTACATGCATATTTGAAAGCAACAAGCTGGATAAAAAATAATCAATATTGAAATGCAATAAACATTTAGCAAAAACATACCCATGAGATAGAAATAGCAAGAGACAACTCCAATACAATAATGACAATATTGAGCCTTTTTGGTCATGTGTAAAAAATGATGCGGATGTAGACCAAGCGCAACACTGTTTCAAGTCACAAGTAAAAAAAATTGTCAGCTGGTCCCTTTGCATTGCTCCACTATGATCCTAGAGCAAACACAAAGAACCAAGGAGCGACCTGTGTGCCAAGCAAATGCCCCAGGCACACACGTCGCCCCCGCTGACGCCACCGCTCTCCGCCCCTGTATGTAGGGTTGCCACCTTTTCTCCTTGGGGAAACCTGGCAGGGGACGGGCCAGTGACATTGGGGTATGGGCCGGATGACGTCCGGGAAGTGCCGGATAACGTCGATTACAGGGAGGTGATCTTGGGGGGCGGGCTGGATGAAGTTGGGGGCTGGGAAGGTGACGTAGGGGGAGTCGGACAGATGACATCGGGATGGGCCTGATGACGTGTCAATCAGCGATTGGCTGATCGACATGTCATTCACTTCAATGTCCTGTCCAGATTTCCTAGTTTGGTAATCCGGAGTGGGACTTTTCAACCGGGCAGCCCATCGAAAAACCGGGCTGTCCAGGTGAAATCGGGAAAGGTGGCAACCCTATCTCTATCTGTAATATTAAGCAAAAATGCCTGTTTGCACCTATGTCCACACCGCATCAAGTTTCAATGACCACCAGAACCACATAAAGAGATGTAGAAACCTCAAAAAGACACCCTCAGCGTCTCAACGCATTCTTAATGACTATTACTCTATATACATATTTGAAAGCAACAAACTGGATATAAAATAATCAATATTGAAATGCAATAAACATTTAGCAAAAACATACCCATGAGATAGAAATAGCAAGAGACAACTCCAATACAATAATGACAATATTGAGCCTTTTTGGTCATGTGTAAAAAATGATGCGGATGTAGACCAAGCGCAACACTGTTTCAAGTCACAAGTAAAAAAAAATTGTCAGCTGGTCCCTTTGCATTGCTCCACTATGATCCTAGAGCAAACACAAAGAACCAAGGAGCGACCTGTGTGCCAAGCAAATGCCCCAGGCACACACGTCGCCCCCGCTGACGCCACCGCTCTCCGCCCCTGTATGTAGGGTTGCCACCTTTTCTCCTTGGGGAAACCTGGCAGGGGACGGGCCAGTGACATTGGGGTATGGGCCGGATGACGTCCGGGAAGTGCCGGATAACGTCGATTACAGGGAGGTGATCTTGGGGGGCGGGCTGGATGAAGTTGGGGGCTGGGAAGGTGACGTAGGGGGAGTCGGACAGATGACATCGGGATGGGCCTGATGACGTGTCAATCAGCGATTGGCTGATCGACATGTCATTCACTTCAATGTCCTGTCCAGATTTCCTAGTTTGGTAATCCGGAGTGGGACTTTTCAACCGGGCAGCCCATCGAAAAACCGGGCTGTCCAGGTGAAATCGGGAAAGGTGGCAACCCTATCTCTATGTGTAATATTAAGCAAAAATGCCTGTTTGCACCTATGTCCACACCGCATCAAGTTTCAATGACCACCAGAACCACATAAAGAGATGTAGAAACCTCAAAAAGACACCCTCAGCGTCTCAACGCATTCTTAATGACTATTACTCTATATACATATTTGAAAGCAAAAAAACTGGATAACAAATAATCAATATTGAAATGCAATAAACATTTAGCAAAAACATACCCATGAGATAGAAATAGCAAGAGACAACTCCAATACAATAATGACAATATTGAGCCTTTTTGGTCATGTGTAAAAAATGATGCGGATGTAGACCAAGCGCAACACTGTTTCAAGTCACAAGTAAAAAACAATTGTCAGCTGGTCCCTTTGCATTGCTCCACTATGATCCTAGAGCAAACACAAAGAACCAAGGAGCGACCTGTGTGCCAAGCAAATGCCCCAGGCACACACGTCGCCCCCGCTGACGCCACCGCTCTCCGCCCCTGTATGTAGGGTTGCCACCTTTTCTCCTTGGGGAAACCTGGCAGGGGACGGGCCAGTGACATTGGGGTATGGGCCGGATGACGTCCGGGAAGTGCCGGATAACGTCGATTACAGGGAGGTGATCTTGGGGGGCGGGCTGGATGAAGTTGGGGGCTGGGAAGGTGACGTAGGGGGAGTCGGACAGATGACATCGGGATGGGCCTGATGACGTGTCAATCAGCGATTGGCTGATCGACATGTCATTCACTTCAATGTCCTGTCCAGATTTCCTAGTTTGGTAATCCGGAGTGGGACTTTTCAACCGGGCAGTCCATCGAAAAACCGGGCTGTCCAGGTGAAATCGGGAAAGGTGGCAACCCTATCTCTATGTGTAATATTAAGCAAAAATGCCTGTTTGCACCTATGTCCACACCGCATCAAGTTTCAATGACCACCAGAACCACATAAAGAGATATTGAAACCTCAAAAAGACACCCTCAGCGTCTCAACGCATTCTTAATGACTATTGCTCTACATGCATATTTGAAAGCAACAAGCTGGATAAAAAATAATCAATATTGAAATGCAATAAACATTTAGCAAAAACATACCCATGAGATAGAAATAGCAAGAGACAACTCCAATACAATAATGACAATATTGAGCCTTTTTGGTCATGTGTAAAAAATGATGCGGATGTAGACCAAGCGCAACACTGTTTCAAGTCACAAGTAAAAAAAATTGTCAGCTGGTCCCTTTGCATTGCTCCACTATGATCCTAGAGCAAACACAAAGAACCAAGGAGCGACCTGTGTGCCAAGCAAATGCCCCAGGCACACACGTCGCCCCCCGCTGACGCCACCGCTCTCCGCCCCTGTATGTAGGGTTGCCACCTTTTCTCCTTGGGGAAACCTGGCAGGGGACGGGCCAGTGACATTGGGGTATGGGCCGGATGACGTCCGGGAAGTGCCGGATAACGTCGATTACAGGGAGGTGATCTTGGGGGGCGGGCTGGATGAAGTTGGGGGCTGGGAAGGTGACGTAGGGGGAGTCGGACAGATGACATCGGGATGGGCCTGATGACGTGTCAATCAGCGATTGGCTGATCGACATGTCATTCACTTCAATGTCCTGTCCAGATTTCCTAGTTTGGTAATCCGGAGTGGGACTTTTCAACCGGGCAGTCCATCGAAAAACCGGGCTGTCCAGGTGAAATCGGGAAAGGTGGCAACCCTATCTCTATGTGTAATATTAAGCAAAAATGCCTGTTTGCACCTATGTCCACACCGCATCAAGTTTCAATGACCACCAGAACCACATAAAGAGATATTGAAACCTCAAAAAGACACCCTCAGCGTCTCAACGCATTCTTAATGACTATTACTCTACATGCATATTTGAAAGCAACAAGCTGGATAAAAAATAATCAATATTGAAATGCAATAAACATTTAGCAAAAACATACCCTTGAGATAGCAATAGCAAGAGACAACTCCAATACAATAATGACAATATTGAGCCTTTTTGGTCATGTGTAAAAAATGATGCGGATGTAGACCAAGCGCAACACTGTTTCAAGTCACAAGTAAAAAAAATTGTCAGCTGGTCCCTTTGCATTGCTCCACTATGATCCTAGAGCAAACACAAAGAACCAAGGAGCGACCTGTGTGCCAAGCAAATGCCCCAGGCACACACGTCGCCCCCGCTGACGCCACCGCTCTCCGCCCCTGTATGTAGGGTTGCCACCTTTTCGCCATGGGGAAACCTGGCAGGGGACGGGCCAGTGACATTGGGGTATGGGCCGGATGACGTCTGGGAAGTGCCGGATAACGTCGATTACAGGGAGGTGATCTTGGGGGGCGGGCTGGATGAAGTTGGGGGCTGGGAAGGTGACGTAGGGGGAGTCGGACAGATGACATCGGGACGGGCCTGATGACGTGTCAATCAGCGATTGGCTGATCGACATGTCATTCACTTCAATGTCCTGTCCAGATTTCCTAGTTTGGTAATCCGGAGTGGGACTTTTCAACCGGGCAGTCCATCGAAAAACCGGGCTGTCCAGGTGAAATCGGGAAAGGTGGCAACCCTATCTCTATGTGTAATATTAAGCAAAAATGCCTGTTTGCACCTATGTCCACACCGCATCAAGTTTCAATGACCACCAGAACCACATAAAGAGATATTGAAACCTCAAAAAGACACCCTCAGCGTCTCAACGCATTCTTAATGACTATTACTCTACATGCATATTTGAAAGCAACAAGCTGGATAAAAAATAATCAATATTGAAATGCAATAAACATTTAGCAAAAACATACCCTTGAGATAGCAATAGCAAGAGACAACTCCAATACAATAATGACAATATTGAGCCTTTTTGGTCATGTGTAAAAAATGATGCGGATGTAGACCAAGCGCAACACTGTTTCAAGTCACAAGTAAAAAAAATTGTCAGCTGGTCCCTTTGCATTGCTCCACTATGATCCTAGAGCAAACAAAAGAACCAAGGAGCGACCTGTGTGCCAAGCAAATGCCCAGGGCACACACGTCGCCCCCGCTGACGCCACCGCTCTCCGCCCCTGTATGTAGAGTTGCCACCTTTTCTCCTTGGGGAAACCTGGCAGGGGACGGGCCAGTGACATTGGGGTATGGGCCGGATGACGTCCGGGAAGTGCCGGATAACGTCGATTACAGGGAGGTGATCTTGGGGGGCGGGCTGGATGAAGTTGGGGGCTGGGAAGGTGACGTAGGGGGAGTCGGACAGATGACATCGGGATGGGCCTGATGACGTGTCAATCAGCGATTGGCTGATCGACATGTCATTCACTTCAATGTCCTGTCCAGATTTCCTAGTTTGGTAATCCGGAGTGGGACTTTTCAACCGGGCAGCCCATCGAAAAACCGGGCTGTCCAGGTGAAATCGGGAAAGGTGGCAACCCTATCTCTATGTGTAATATTAAGCAAAAATGCCTGTTTGCACCTATCTCCACACCGCATCAAGTTTCAATGACCACCAGAACCACATAAAGAGATATTGAAACCTCAAAAAGACACCCTCAGCGTCTCAACGCATTCTTAATGACTATTACTCTACATGCATATTTGAAAGCAACAAGCTGGATAAAAAATAATCAATATTGAAATGCAATAAACATTTAGCAAAAACATACCCTTGAGATAGCAATAGCAAGAGACAACTCCAATACAATAATGACAATATTGAGCCTTTTTGGTCATGTGTAAAAAATGATGCGGATGTAGACCAAGCGCAACACTGTTTCAAGTCACAAGTAAAAAAAATTGTCAGCTGGTCCCTTTGCATTGCTCCACTATGATCCTAGAGCAAACAAAAGAACCAAGGAGCGACCTGTGTGCCAAGCAAATGCCCAGGGCACACACGTCGCCCCCGCTGACGCCACCGCTCTCCGCCCCTGTATGTAGGGTTGCCACCTTTTCTCCTTGGGGAAACCTGGCAGGGGACGGGCCAGTGACATTGGGGTATGGGCCGGATGACGTCCGGGAAGTGCCGGATAACGTCGATTACAGGGAGGTGATCTTGGGGGGCGGGCTGGATGAAGTTGGGGGCTGGGAAGGTGACGTAGGGGGAGTCGGACAGATGACATCGGGATGGGCCTGATGACGTGTCAATCAGCGATTGGCTGATCGACATGTCATTCACTTCAATGTCCTGTCCAGATTTCCTAGTTTGGTAATCCGGAGTGGGACTTTTCAACCGGGCAGCCCATCGAAAAACCGGGCTGTCCAGGTGAAATCGGGAAAGGTGGCAACCCTATCTCTATGTGTAATATTAAGCAAAAATGCCTGTTTGCACCTATGTCCACACCGCATCAAGTTTCAATGACCACCAGAACCACATAAAGAGATATTGAAACCTCAAAAAGACACCCTCAGCGTCTCAACGCATTCTTAATGACTATTACTCTACATGCATATTTGAAAGCAACAAGCTGGATAAAAAATAATCAATATTGAAATGCAATAAACATTTAGCAAAAACATACCCTTGAGATAGCAATAGCAAGAGACAACTCCAATACAATAATGACAATATTGAGCCTTTTTGGTCATGTGTAAAAAATGATGCGGATGTAGACCAAGCGCAACACTGTTTCAAGTCACAAGTAAAAAAAATTGTCAGCTGGTCCCTTTGCATTGCTCCACTATGATCCTAGAGCAAACAAAAGAACCAAGGAGCGACCTGTGTGCCAAGCAAATGCCCAGGGCACACACGTCGCCCCCGCTGACGCCACCGCTCTCCGCCCCTGTATGTAGGGTTGCCACCTTTTCTCCTTGGGGAAACCTGGCAGGGGACGGGCCAGTGACATTGGGGTATGGGCCGGATGACGTCCGGGAAGTGCCGGATAACGTTGATTACAGGGAGGTGATCTTGGGGGGCGGGCTGGATGAAGTTGGGGGCTGGGAAGGTGACGTAGGGGGAGTCGGACAGATGACATCGGGATGGGCCTCATGACGTGTCAATCAGCGATTGGCTGATCGACATGTCATTCACTTCAATGTTCTGTCCAGATTTCCTAGTTTGGTAATCCGGAGTGGGACTTTTCAACCGGGCAGCCCATCGAAAAACCGGGCTGTCCAGGTGAAATCGGGAAAGGTGGCAACCCTATCTCTATGTGTAATATTAAGCAAAAA
Source organism: Xenopus petersii (assembly GCA_038501925.1). Classification (NCBI taxonomy): domain Eukaryota; kingdom Metazoa; phylum Chordata; class Amphibia; order Anura; family Pipidae; genus Xenopus; species Xenopus petersii. The sequence continues at coordinate 14,989 of JBCGBM010000295.1, forward strand.
TGCCTGTTTGCACCTATGTCCACACCGCATCAAGTTTCAATGACCACCAGAACCACATAAAGAGATATAAAAACCTCAAAAAGACACCCTCAGCGTCTCAACGCATTCTTAATGACTATAACTCTACATGCATATTTGAAAGCAACAAACTGGATAAGAAATAATCAATATTGAAATGCAATAAACATTTAGCAAAAACATACCCATGAGATAGAAATAGCAAGAGACAACTCCAATACAATAATGACAATATTGAGCCTTTTTGGTCATGTGTAAAAAATGATGCGGATGTAGACCAAGCACAACACTGTTTCAAGTCACAAGTAAAAAAAATTGTCAGCTGGTCCCTTTGCATTGCTCCACTATGATCCTAGAGCAAACAAAAGAACCAAGGAGCGACCTGTGTGCCAAGCAAATGCCCAGGGCACACACGTCGCCCCCGCTGACGCCACCGCTCTCCGCCCCTGTATGTAGGGTTGCCACCTTTTCTCCTTGGGGAAACCTGGCAGGGGACGGGCCAGTGACATTGGGGTATGGGCCGGATGACGTCCGGGAAGTGCCGGATAACGTCGATTACAGGGAGGTGATCTTGGGGGGCGGGCTGGATGAAGTTGGGGGCTGGGAAGGTGACGTAGGGGGAGTCGGACAGATGACATCGGGATGGGCCTGATGACGTGTGAATCAGCGATTGGCTGATCGACATGTCATTCACTTCAATGTCCTGTCCAGATTTCCTAGTTTGGTAATCCGGAGTGGGACTTTTCAACCGGGCAGCCCATCGAAAAACCGGGCTGTCCAGGTGAAATCGGGAAAGGTGGCAACCCTATCTCTATGTGTAATATTAAGCAAAAATGCCTGTTTGCACCTATGTCCACACCGCATCAAGTTTCAATGACCACCAGAACCACATAAAGAGATATTGAAACCTCAAAAAGACACCCTCAGCGTCTCAACGCATTCTTAATGACTATTACTCTACATGCATATTTGAAAGCAACAAGCTGGATAAAAAATAATCAATATTGAAATGCAATAAACATTTAGCAAAAACATACCCATGAGATAGAAATAGCAAGAGACAACTCCAATACAATAATGACAATATTGAGCCTTTTTGGTCATGTGTAAAAAATGATGCGGATGTAGACCAAGCGCAACACTGTTTCAAGTCACAAGTAAAAAAAATTGTCAGCTGGTCCCTTTGCATTGCTCCACTATGATCCTAGAGCAAACACAAAGAACCAAGGAGCGACCTGTGTGCCAAGCAAATGCCCCAGGCACACACGTCGCCCCCGCTGACGCCACCGCTCTCCGCCCCTGTATGTAGGGTTGCCACCTTTTCTCCTTGGGGAAACCTGGCAGGGGACGGGCCAGTGACATTGGGGTATGGGCCGGATGACGTCCGGGAAGTGCCGGATAACGTCGATTACAGGGAGGTGATCTTGGGGGGCGGGCTGGATGAAGTTGGGGGCTGGGAAGGTGACGTAGGGGGAGTCGGACAGATGACATCGGGATGGGCCTGATGACGTGTCAATCAGCGATTGGCTGATCGACATGTCATTCACTTCAATGTCCTGTCCAGATTTCCTAGTTTGGTAATCCGGAGTGGGACTTTTCAACCGGGCAGCCCATCGAAAAACCGGGCTGTCCAGGTGAAATCGGGAAAGGTGGCAACCCTATCTCTATCTGTAATATTAAGCAAAAATGCCTGTTTGCACCTATGTCCACACCGCATCAAGTTTCAATGACCACCAGAACCACATAAAGAGATGTAGAAACCTCAAAAAGACACCCTCAGCGTCTCAACGCATTCTTAATGACTATTACTCTATATACATATTTGAAAGCAACAAACTGGATATAAAATAATCAATATTGAAATGCAATAAACATTTAGCAAAAACATACCCATGAGATAGAAATAGCAAGAGACAACTCCAATACAATAATGACAATATTGAGCCTTTTTGGTCATGTGTAAAAAATGATGCGGATGTAGACCAAGCGCAACACTGTTTCAAGTCACAAGTAAAAAAAAATTGTCAGCTGGTCCCTTTGCATTGCTCCACTATGATCCTAGAGCAAACACAAAGAACCAAGGAGCGACCTGTGTGCCAAGCAAATGCCCCAGGCACACACGTCGCCCCCGCTGACGCCACCGCTCTCCGCCCCTGTATGTAGGGTTGCCACCTTTTCTCCTTGGGGAAACCTGGCAGGGGACGGGCCAGTGACATTGGGGTATGGGCCGGATGACGTCCGGGAAGTGCCGGATAACGTCGATTACAGGGAGGTGATCTTGGGGGGCGGGCTGGATGAAGTTGGGGGCTGGGAAGGTGACGTAGGGGGAGTCGGACAGATGACATCGGGATGGGCCTGATGACGTGTCAATCAGCGATTGGCTGATCGACATGTCATTCACTTCAATGTCCTGTCCAGATTTCCTAGTTTGGTAATCCGGAGTGGGACTTTTCAACCGGGCAGCCCATCGAAAAACCGGGCTGTCCAGGTGAAATCGGGAAAGGTGGCAACCCTATCTCTATGTGTAATATTAAGCAAAAATGCCTGTTTGCACCTATGTCCACACCGCATCAAGTTTCAATGACCACCAGAACCACATAAAGAGATGTAGAAACCTCAAAAAGACACCCTCAGCGTCTCAACGCATTCTTAATGACTATTACTCTATATACATATTTGAAAGCAAAAAAACTGGATAACAAATAATCAATATTGAAATGCAATAAACATTTAGCAAAAACATACCCATGAGATAGAAATAGCAAGAGACAACTCCAATACAATAATGACAATATTGAGCCTTTTTGGTCATGTGTAAAAAATGATGCGGATGTAGACCAAGCGCAACACTGTTTCAAGTCACAAGTAAAAAACAATTGTCAGCTGGTCCCTTTGCATTGCTCCACTATGATCCTAGAGCAAACACAAAGAACCAAGGAGCGACCTGTGTGCCAAGCAAATGCCCCAGGCACACACGTCGCCCCCGCTGACGCCACCGCTCTCCGCCCCTGTATGTAGGGTTGCCACCTTTTCTCCTTGGGGAAACCTGGCAGGGGACGGGCCAGTGACATTGGGGTATGGGCCGGATGACGTCCGGGAAGTGCCGGATAACGTCGATTACAGGGAGGTGATCTTGGGGGGCGGGCTGGATGAAGTTGGGGGCTGGGAAGGTGACGTAGGGGGAGTCGGACAGATGACATCGGGATGGGCCTGATGACGTGTCAATCAGCGATTGGCTGATCGACATGTCATTCACTTCAATGTCCTGTCCAGATTTCCTAGTTTGGTAATCCGGAGTGGGACTTTTCAACCGGGCAGTCCATCGAAAAACCGGGCTGTCCAGGTGAAATCGGGAAAGGTGGCAACCCTATCTCTATGTGTAATATTAAGCAAAAATGCCTGTTTGCACCTATGTCCACACCGCATCAAGTTTCAATGACCACCAGAACCACATAAAGAGATATTGAAACCTCAAAAAGACACCCTCAGCGTCTCAACGCATTCTTAATGACTATTGCTCTACATGCATATTTGAAAGCAACAAGCTGGATAAAAAATAATCAATATTGAAATGCAATAAACATTTAGCAAAAACATACCCATGAGATAGAAATAGCAAGAGACAACTCCAATACAATAATGACAATATTGAGCCTTTTTGGTCATGTGTAAAAAATGATGCGGATGTAGACCAAGCGCAACACTGTTTCAAGTCACAAGTAAAAAAAATTGTCAGCTGGTCCCTTTGCATTGCTCCACTATGATCCTAGAGCAAACACAAAGAACCAAGGAGCGACCTGTGTGCCAAGCAAATGCCCCAGGCACACACGTCGCCCCCGCTGACGCCACCGCTCTCCGCCCCTGTATGTAGGGTTGCCACCTTTTCTCCTTGGGGAAACCTGGCAGGGGACGGGCCAGTGACATTGGGGTATGGGCCGGATGACGTCCGGGAAGTGCCGGATAACGTCGATTACAGGGAGGTGATCTTGGGGGGCGGGCTGGATGAAGTTGGGGGCTGGGAAGGTGACGTAGGGGGAGTCGGACAGATGACATCGGGATGGGCCTGATGACGTGTCAATCAGCGATTGGCTGATCGACATGTCATTCACTTCAATGTCCTGTCCAGATTTCCTAGTTTGGTAATCCGGAGTGGGACTTTTCAACCGGGCAGTCCATCGAAAAACCGGGCTGTCCAGGTGAAATCGGGAAAGGTGGCAACCCTATCTCTATGTGTAATATTAAGCAAAAATGCCTGTTTGCACCTATGTCCACACCGCATCAAGTTTCAATGACCACCAGAACCACATAAAGAGATATTGAAACCTCAAAAAGACACCCTCATCGTCTCAACGCATTCTTAATGACTATTGCTCTACATGCATATTTGAAAGCAACAAGCTGGATACAAAATAATCAATATTGAAATGCAATAAACATTTAGCAAAAACATACCCTTGAGATAGCAATAGCAAGAGACAACTCCAATACAATAATGACAATATTGAGCCTTTTTGGTCATGTGTAAAAAATGATGCGGATGTAGACCAAGCGCAACACTGTTTCAAGTCACAAGTAAAAAAAATTGTCAGCTGGTCCCTTTGCATTGCTCCACTATGATCCTAGAGCAAACACAAAGAACCAAGGAGCGACCTGTGTGCCAAGCAAATGCCCCAGGCACACACGTCGCCCCCGCTGACGCCACCGCTCTCCGCCCCTGTATGTAGGGTTGCCACCTTTTCTCCTTGGGGAAACCTGGCAGGGGACGGGCCAGTGACATTGGGGTATGGGCCGGATGACGTCCGGGAAGTGCCGGATAACGTCGATTACAGGGAGGTGATCTTGGGGGGCGGGCTGGATGAAGTTGGGGGCTGGGAAGGTGACGTAGGGGGAGTCGGACAGATGACATCGGGATGGGCCTGATGACGTGTCAATCAGCGATTGGCTGATCGACATGTCATTCACTTCAATGTCCTGTCCAGATTTCCTAGTTTGGTAATCCGGAGTGGACTTTTCAACCGGGCAGCCCATCGAAAAACCGGGCTGTCCAGGTGAAATCGGGAAAGGTGGCAACCCTATCTCTATCTGTAATATTAAGCAAAAATGCCTGTTTGCACCTATGTCCACACCGCATCAAGTTTCAATGACCACCAGAACCAAATAAAGAGATGTAGAAACCTCAAAAAGACACCCTCAGCGTCTCAACGCATTCTTAATGACTATTACTCTATATACATATTTGAAAGCAACAAACTGGATAACAAATAATCAATATTGAAATGCAATAAACATTTAGCAAAAACATACCCATGAGATAGAAATAGCAAGAGACAACTCCAATACAATAATGACAATATTGAGCCTTTTTGGTCATGTGTAAAAAATGATGCGGATGTAGACCAAGCGCAACACTGTTTCAAGTCACAAGTAAAAAAAAATTGTCAGCTGGTCCCTTTGCATTGCTCCAGTATGATCCTAGAGCAAACACAAAGAACCAAGGAGCGACCTGTGTGCCAAGCAAATGCCCCAGGCACACACGTCGCCCCCGCTGACGCCACCACTCTCCGCCCCTGTATGTAGGGTTGCCACCTTTTCTCCTTGGGGAAACCTGGCAGGGGACGGGCAGTGACATTGGGGTATGGGCCGGATGACGTCCGGAAGTGCCGGATAACGTCGATTACAGGGAGGTGATCTTGGGGGCGGGCTGGATGAAGTTGGGGGCTGGAAGGTGACGTAGGGGGAGTCGGACAGATGACATCAGATGGGCCTGATGACGTGTCAATCAGCGATTGGCTGATCGACATGTCATTCACTTTCAATGTCCTGTCCAGATTTCCTAGTTTGGTAATCCGGAGTGGGACTTTTCAACCGGGCAGTCCATCGAAAATCCGGGCTGTCCAGGTGAAATCGGGAATGGTGGCAACCCTATCTCTATGTGTAATATTAAGCAAAAATGCCTGTTTGCACCTATGTCCACACCGCATCAAGTTTCAATGACCACCAGAACCACATAAAGAGATATTGAAACCTCAAAAAGACACCCTCATCGTCTCAACGCATTCTTAATGACTATTACTCTACATGCATATTTGAAAGCAACAAGCTGGATAAAAAATAATCAATATTGAAATGCAATAAACATTTAGCAAAAACATACCCTTGAGATAGCAATAGCAAGAGACAACTCCAATACAATAATGACAATATTGAGCCTTTTTGGTCATGTGTAAAAAATGATGCGGATGTAGACCAAGCGCAACACTGTTTCAAGTCACAAGTAAAAAAAATTGTCAGCTGGTCCCTTTGCATTGCTCCACTATGATCCTAGAGCAAACAAAAGAACCAAGGAGCGACCTGTGTGCCAAGCAAATGCCCAGGGCACACACGTCGCCCCCGCTGACGCCACCGCTCTCCGCCCCTGTATGTAGGGTTGCCACCTTTTCTCCTTGGGGAAACCTGGCAGGGGACGGGCCAGTGACATTGGGGTATGGGCCGGATGACGTCCGGGAAGTGCCGGATAACGTCGATTACAGGGAGGTGATCTTGGGGGGCGGGCTGGATGAAGTTGGGGGCTGGGAAGGTGACGTAGGGGGAGTCGGACAGATGACATCGGGATGGGCCTGATGACGTGTCAATCAGCGATTGGCTGATCGACATGTCATTCACTTCAATGTCCTGTCCAGATTTCCTAGTTTGGTAATCCGGAGTGGGACTTTTCAACCGGGCAGCCCATCGAAAAACCGGGCTGTCCAGGTGAAATCGGGAAAGGTGGCAACCCTATCTCTATCTGTAATATTAAGCAAAAATGCCTGTTTGCACCTATGTCCACACCGCATCAAGTTTCAATGACCACCAGAACCACATAAAGAGATGTAGAAACCTCAAAAAGACACCCTCAGCGTCTCAACGCATTCTTAATGACTATTACTCTATATACATATTTGAAAGCAAAAAAACTGGATAACAAATAATCAATATTGAAATGCAATAAACATTTAGCAAAAACATACCCATGAGATAGAAATAGCAAGAGACAACTCCAATACAATAATGACAATATTGAGCCTTTTTGGTCATGTGTAAAAAATGATGCGGATGTAGACCAAGCGCAACACTGTTTCAAGTCACAAGTAAAAAAAATTGTCAGCTGGTCCCTTTGCATTGCTCCACTATGATCCTAGAGCAAACACAAAGAACCAAGGAGCGACCTGTGTGCCAAGCAAATGCCCCAGGCACACACGTCGCCCCCGCTGACGCACCGCTCTCCGCCCCTGTATGTAGGGTTGCCACCTTTTCTCCTTGGGGAAACCTGGCAGGGGACGGGCCAGTGACATTGGGGTATGGGCCGGATGACGTCCGGGAAGTGCCGGATAACGTCGATTACAGGGAGGTGATCTTGGGGGGCGGGCTGGATGAAGTTGGGGGCTGGGAAGGTGACGTAGGGGGAGTCGGACAGATGACATCGGGATGGGCCTGATGACGTGTCAATCAGCGATTGGCTGATCGACATGTCATTCACTTCAATGTCCTGTCCAGATTTCCTAGTTTGGTAATCCGGAGTGGGACTTTTCAACCGGGCAGTCCATCGAAAAACCGGGCTGTCCAGGTGAAATCGGGAAAGGTGGCAACCCTATCTCTATGTGTAATATTAAGCAAAAATGCCTGTTTGCACCTATGTCCACACCGCATCAAGTTTCAATGACCACCAGAACCACATAAAGAGATATTGAACCTCAAAAAGACACCCTCAGCGTCTCAACGCATTCTTAATGACTATTACTCTATATACATATTTGAAAGCAACAAACTGGATAACAAATAATCAATATTGAAATGCAATAAACATTTAGCAAAAACATACCCATGAGATAGAAATAGCAAGAGACAACTCCAATACAATAATGGACAATATTGAGCCTTTTTGGTCATGTGTAAAAAATGATGCGGATGTAGACCAAGCGCAACACTGTTTCAAGTCACAAGTAAAAAAAATTGTCAGCTGGTCCCTTTGCATTGCTCCACTATGATCCTAGAGCAAACACAAAGAACCAAGGAGCGACCTGTGTGCCAAGCAAATGCCCCAGGCACACACGTCGCCCCCGCTGACGCCACCGCTCTCCGCCCCTGTATGTAGGGTTGCCACCTTTTCTCCTTGGGGAAACCTGGCAGGGACGGGCCAGTGACATTGGGTATGGGCCGGATGACGTCCGTGAAGTGCCGGATAACGTCGATTACAGGGAGGTGATCTTGGGGGGCGGGCTGGATGAAGTTGGGGGCTGGGAAGGTGACGTAGGGGGAGTCGGACAGATGACATCGGGATGGGCCTGATGACGTGTCAATCAGCGATTGGCTGATCGACATGTCATTCACTTCAATGTCCTGTCCAGATTTCCTAGTTTGGTAATCCGGAGTGGGACTTTCAACCGGGCAGATCCATCGAAAAACCGGGCTGTCCAGGTGAAATCGGGAAAGGTGGCAACCCTATCTCTATGTGTAATATTAAGCAAAAATGCCTGTTTGCACCTATGTCCACACCGCATCAAGTTTCAATGACCACCAGAACCACATAAAGAGATATTGAAACCTCAAAAAGACACCCTCATCGTCTCAACGCATTCTTAATGACTATTGCTCTACATGCATATTTGAAAGCAACAAGCTGGATACAAAATAATCAATATTGAAATGCAATAAACATTTAGCAAAAACATACCTTGAGATAGCAATAGCAAGAGACAACTCCAATACAATAATGACAATATTGAGCCTTTTTGGTCATGTGTAAAAAATGATGCGGATGTAGACCAAGCGCAACACTGTTTCAAGTCACAAGTAAAAAAAATTGTCAGCTGGTCCCTTTGCATTGCTCCACTATGATCCTAGAGCAAACACAAAGAACCAAGGAGCGACCTGTGTGCCAAGCAAATGCCCCAGGCACACACGTCGCCCCCGCTGACGCCACCGCTCTCCGCCCCTGTATGTAGGGTTGCCACCTTTTCTCCTTGGGGAAACCTGGCAGGGGACGGGCCAGTGACATTGGGGTATGGGCCGGATGACGTCGGGAAGTGCCGGATAACGTCGATTACAGGGAGGTGATCTTGGGGGGCGGGCTGGATGAAGTTGGGGGCTGGGAAGGTGACGTAGGGGGAGTCGGACAGATGACATCGGGATGGGCCTGATGACGTGTCAATCAGCGATTGGCTGATCGACATGTCATTCACTTCAATGTCCTGTCCAGATTTCCTAGTTTGGTAATCCGGAGTGGGACTTTTCAACCGGGCAGCCCATCGAAAAACCGGGCTGTCCAGGTGAAATCGGGAAAGGTGGCAACCCTATCTCTATCTGTAATATTAAGCAAAAATGCCTGTTTGCACCTATGTCCACACCGCATCAAGTTTCAATGACACCAGAACCAAATAAAGAGATGTAGAAACCTCAAAAAGACACCCTCAGCGTCTCAACGCATTCTAATGACTATTACTCTATATACATATTTGAAAGCAACAAACTGGATAACAAATAATCAATATTGAAATGCAATAAACATTTAGCAAAAACATACCCATGAGATAGAAATAGCAAGAGACAACTCCCAATACAATAATGACAATATTGAGCCTTTTTGGTCATGTGTAAAAAATGATGCGGATGTAGACCAAGCGCAACACTGTTTCAAGTCACAAGTAAAAAAAAATTGTCAGCTGGTCCCTTTGCATTGCTCCAGTATGATCCTAGAGCAAACACAAAGAACCAAGGAGCGACCTGTGTGCCAAGCAAATGCCCCAGGCACACACGTCGCCCCCCGCTGACGCCACCACTCTCCGCCCCTGTATGTAGGGTTGCCACCTTTTCTCCTTGGGGAAACCTGGCAGGGGACGGGCCAGTGACATTGGGGTATGGGCCGGATGACGTCCGGGAAGTGCCGGATGACGTCCGGAAGTGCCGGATAACGTCGATTACAGGGAGGTGATCTTGGGGGGCGGGCTGGATGAAGTTGGGGGCTGGGAAGGTGACGTAGGGGGAGTCGGACAGATGACATCAGGATGGGCCTGATGACGTGTCAATCAGCGATTGGCTGATCGACATGTCATTCACTTCAATGTCCTGTCCAGATTTCCTAGTTTGGTAATCCGGAGTGGGACTTTCAACCGGGCAGTCCATCGAAAATCCGAGCTGTCCAGGTGAAATCGGGAAAGGTGGCAACCCTATCTCTATGTGTAATATTAAGCAAAAATGCCTGTTTGCACCTATGTCCACACCGCATCAAGTTTCAATGACCACCAGAACCACATAAAGAGATATTGAAACCTCAAAAAGACACCCTCATCGTCTCAACGCATTCTTAATGACTATTACTCTACATGCATATTTGAAAGCAACAAGCTGGAAAAAAAATAATCAATATTGAAATGCAATAAACATTTAGCAAAAACATACCCTTGAGATAGCAATAGCAAGAGACAACTCCAATACAATAATGACAATATTGAGCCTTTTTGGTCATGTGTAAAAAATGATGCGGATGTAGACCAAGCGCAACACTGTTTCAAGTCACAAGTAAAAAAAATTGTCAGCTGGTCCCTTTGCATTGCTCCACTATGATCCTAGAGCAAACAAAAGAACCAAGGAGCGACCTGTGTGCCAAGCAAATGCCCAGGGCACACACGTCGCCCCGCTGACGCCACCGCTCTCCGCCCTGTATGTAGGGTTGCCACCTTTTCTCCTTGGGGAACCTGGCAGGGGACGGGCCAGTGACATTGGGGTATGGGCCGGATGACGTCCGGGAAGTGCCGGATAACGTCGATTACAGGGAGGTGATCTTGGGGGGCGGGCTGGATGAAGTTGGGGGCTGGGAAGGTGACGTAGGGGGAGTCGGACAGATGACATCGGGATGGGCCTGATGACGTGTCAATCAGCGATTGGCTGATCGACATGTCATTCACTTCAATGTCCTGTCCAGATTTCCTAGTTTGGTAATCCGGAGTGGGACTTTTCAACCGGGCAGCCATCGAAAAACCGGGCTGTCCAGGTGAAATCGGGAAAGGTGGCAACCCTATCTCTATCTGTAATATTAAGCAAAAATGCCTGTTTGCACCTATGTCCACACCGCATCAAGTTCAATGACCACCAGAACCACATAAAGAGATGTAGAAACCTCAAAAGACACCCTCAGCGTCTCAACGCATTCTTAATGACTATTACTCTATATACATATTTGAAAGCAACAAACTGGATAACAAATAATCAATATTGAAATGCAATAAACATTTAGCAAAAACATACCCATGAGATAGAAATAGCAAGAGACAACTCCAATACAATAATGACAATATTGAGCCTTTTTGGTCATGTGTAAAAAATGATGCGGATGTAGACCAAGCGCAACACTGTTCAAGTCACAAGTAAAAAAAAATTGTCAGCTGGTCCCTTTGCATTGCTCCACTATGATCCTAGAGCAAACACAAAGAACCAAGGAGCGACCTGTGTGCCAAGCAAATGCCCCCAGGCACACACGTCGCCCCCGCTGACGCCACCACTCTCCGCCCCTGTATGTAGGGTTGCCACCTTTTCTCCTTGGGGAAACCTGGCAGGGACGGGCCAGTGACATTGGGGTATGGGCCGGATGACGTCCGGGAAGTGCCGGATAACGTCGATTACAGGGAGGTGATCTTGGGGGGCGGGCTGGATGAAGTTGGGGGCTGGGAAGGTGACGTAGGGGGAGTCGGACAGATGACATCGGGACGGGCCTGATGACGTGTCAATCAGCGATTGGCTGATCGACATGTCATTCACTTCAATGTCCTGTCCAGATTTCCTAGTTTGGTAATCCGGAGTGGGACTTTTCAACCGGGCAGCCCATCGAAAACCGGGCTGTCCAGGTGAAATCGGGAAATGTGGCAACCCTATCTCTATGTGTAATATTAAGCAAAAATGCCTGTTTGCACCTATGTCCACACCGCATCAAGTTTCAATGACACCAGAACCACATAAAGAGATATTGAAACCTCAAAAAGACACCCTCAGCGTCTCAACGCATTCTTAATGACTATTACTCTACATGCATATTTGAAAGCAACAAGCTGGATAAAAAATAATCAATACTGAAATGCAATAAACATTTAGCAAAAACATACCCTTGAGATAGCAATAGCAAAAGACAACTCCAATACAATAATGACAATATTGAGCCTTTTTGGTCATGTGTAAAAAATGATGCGGATGTAGACCAAGCGCAACACTGTTTCAAGTCACAAGTAAAAAAAATTGTCAGCTGGTCCCTTGCATTGCTCCACTATGATCCTAGAGCAAACACAAAGAACCAAGGAGCGACCTGTGTGCCAAGCAAATGCCCCAGGCACACCGTCGCCCCCGCTGACGCCACCGCTCTCCGCCCCTGTATGTAGGGTTGCCACCTTTTCTCCTTGGGGAAACCTGGCAGGGGACGGGCCAGTGACATTGGGGTATGGGCCGGATGACGTCCGGGAAGTGCCGGATAACGTCGATTACAGGGAGGTGATCTTGGGGGGGCGGGCTGGATGAAGTTGGGGGCTGGGAAGGTGACGTAGGGGAGTCGGACAGATGACATCGTGATGGGCCTGATGACGTGTCAATCAGCGATTGGCTGATCGACATGTCATTCACTTCAATGTCCTGTCCAGATTTCCTAGTTTGGTAATCCGGAGTGGGACTTTTCAACCGGGCAGCCCATCGAAAAACCGGGCTGTCCAGGTGAAATCGGGAAAGGTGGCAACCCTATCTCTATGTGTAATATTAAGCAAAATGCCTGTTTGCACCTATGTCCACACCGCATCAAGTTTCAATGACCACCAGAACCACATAAAGAGATATTGAAACCTCAAAAAGACACCCTCAGCGTCTCAACGCATTCTTAATGACTATTACTCTACATGCATATTTGAAAGCAACAAGCTGGATAAAAAATAATCAATATTGAAATGCAATAAACATTTAGCAAAAACATACCCTTGAGATTGCAATAGCAAGAGACAACTCCAATACAATAATGACAATATTGAGCCTTTTTGGTCATGTGTAAAAAATGATGCGGATGTAGACCAAGCGCAACACTGTTTCAAGTCACAAGTAAAAATAATTGTCAGCTGGTCCCTTTGCATTGCTCCACTATGATCCTAGAGCAAACACAAAGAACCAAGGAGCGACCTGTGTGCCAAGCAAATGCCCCCAGGCACACACGTCGCCCCCGCTGACGCCACCGCTCTCCGCCCCTGTATGTAGGGTTGCCACCTTTTCTCCTGGGGGAAACCTGGCAGGGGACGGGCCAGGTGACATTGGGGTATGGGCCGGATGACGTCCGGGAAGTGGCCCGGATAACGTCGATTACAGGGAGGTGATCTTGGGGGGCGGGCTGGATGAAGTTGGGTGGCTGGGAAGGTGACGTAGGGGGAGTCGGACAGATGACATCGGGATGA
>JBCGBM010000296.1:0-28680 GCA_038501925.1 Xenopus petersii
TCACAGGGACACAGGGACAAAGGACACAGGGACACAGGGACAAAAGGACACAGAGACACAGGGACAAAAGGACACAGGGACACAGGAAACAGAGACAAAAGGACACAGGACACAGGGACACAGGGACACAGGACACAGGGACAAAAGGACACAGTGACACAGGGATACAGGGACAAAGGACACAGGACAAAAGGACACAGGGACACAGGGACAAAGGGACAGGGACACAGGGACACAGGACACAGGGACACAGGACAAGGACACAGGGACACAGGACACAAGGACAAAAGGACACAGGGACCCAGGACAGCCAGGGACACAGGGACACAGGACAAAAGGACACAGGGACACAGGGACACAGGGACACAGGACAAAAGGACACAGGGACACAGGGACACAGGACCAGGGACAAAAGGACACAGGGACACAGGACACAAGGACAAAGGACACAGGGACAGGACACAGGGACACAAGGACAAAGACGAAGAACACATGGACACAAGGACAAAAGGACACAGGGACACAGGGACATAAGGACACAAGGACACAAGGACAAACGGATACAGGGACACAGGGACACAGGGACACAAGGACAAAAGGACACAGGGACCAGGGACACAGGGACACAAGGACACAGGGACACAGGGACACAGGGACAAAAGGACACAGGGACACAGGGACACAGGACAAAAGGACAGAGGGACACAGGGACACAGGGACAAAAGGACACAGGGACACAAGGACACAGGGACACAGGGACAAAGGACACAGGGACATAGGGACATAGGGACAAAGGGACAAAAGGACACAGGGACACAGGGACACAGGGACAAAAGGACACAGGGATACAGGGACACAGGGACACAGGGACAAAAGGACACAGGGACAAAAGGACACAGGGACACAGGGACAAAAGGACACAGGGACACAGGGACACAGGGACACAGGGACACAGGGACAATAGGACACAGGGACACAGGGACAAAGGGACAAAAGGACACAGGAACACAGGGACACAGGGACACAGGGACACAGGGACACAGGGACAAAAGGACACAGGGACAAAATAACACAGGGACACAGGGACAAAAGGACAAAAGGACACAGGGACACAGGGACAAAGGGACAAAAGGACACAGGGACACAGGGACACAGGGACACAGGGACACAGGGACACAGGGACACAGGACAAAAGGACACAGGGACACAGGGACACAGGGACAAAATGACACAGGGACACAGGGACACAGGGACAAAAGGACACAGGGACACAGGGACACAGGGACAAAAGGACACAGGGTGGACACAAGGACAAAGGGACACAGGGACACAGGGACAAAAGGACAAAGGGACACAGGGACACAGGGACACAAGGACAAAAGGACACAGGGACACAGGGACAGGGACACAGGGACAAAAGGACACAGGGACACAGGGACACAGGGACACAGGGACAAAAGGACACAGGGACACAGGGACACAGGGACACAGGGACACAAGGACAAAAGGACACAGGGACACAGGGACACAGGGACACAGGGACACAGGGACACAAGGACCAAAGGACACAGGGACACAGGGACACAGGGACAAAAGGACACAGGGACACAGGGACACAGGGACAAAAGGACACAGGGACACAGGGACTCAGGGACACAGGGACACAGGGACAAAAGGACACAGTGACACAGGGATACAGGGACAAAAGGACACAGGGACACAGGGACAAAAGGACACAGGGACACAGGGACAAAGGGACAGGGACACAGGGACACAGGGACAAAAGGACACAAGGACACAGGGACACAAGGACAAAAGGACAAAGGGACACAAGGACAAAAGGACACAGGGACACAGGGACAAAAGGACAAAGGGACACAGGGACACAGGGACAAAAGGACACAGGGACACAGGGACACAAGGACAAAAGGACACAGGGACACAGGGACACAGGGACACAGGGACAAAAGGACACAGGGACACAGGGACACAGGGACAGAGGGACAAAAGGACACAGGGACACAGGGACACAGGGACACAGCGACACAAGGACAAAAGGACACAGGGACACAGGGACACAGGGACAGAGGGACACAAGGACCAAAGGACAAAGGGACACAGGGACACAGGGACACAGGGACAGAGGGACACAGGGACACAGGGACACAGGGACACAGGGACAAAGGGACACAGGGACAGAGGGACACAGGGACACAAGGACACAGGGACACAGGGACACAAGGACAAAAGGACACAGGGACAAAAGAACACAGGGACACAAGGACAAAAGGACACAGGGACACAGGGACATAAGGACACAAGGACACAAGGACAAACGGACACAGGGACACAGGGACACATGGACACAAGGAAAAAAGGACACAGGGACACAGGGACACAGGGACACAAGGACACAGGGACACAGGGACACAGGGACAAAAGGACACAGGGACAAAAGGACAGAGGGACACAGGGACACAGGGACAAAAGGACACAGGGACACAAGGACACAGGGACACAGGGACAAAAGGACACAGGGACATAGGGACATAGGGACAAAGGGACAAAAGGACACAGGGACACAGGGACACAGGGACAAAAGGACACAGGGACACAGGGACACAGGGACACAGGGACAAAAGGACACAGGGACAAAAGGACACAGGGACACAGGGACACAGGGACAAAAGGACACAGGGACACAGGGACACAGGGACACAGGGACAAAAGGACACAGGGACAAAGGGACAAAAGGACACAGGGACACAGGGACACAGGGACACAGGGACACAGGGACACAGGGACACAGGGACAAAATAACACAGGGACACAGGGACAAAAGGACACAGGCACACAGGGACACAGGGACACAGGGACACAGGGACACAAGGACAAAAGGACACAGGGACGCAGGTACACAGGGAAACAGGGACACAGGGACACAGGGACAAAAGAACACAGGGACACATAGACAAAAGGACACAGGGACAAAAGGACACAGGGACACAGGGACACAGGGACACAGGGACAAAAGGACACAGGGACACAGGGACACAGGGACAAAAGGACACAGGGACACAAGGACAAAGGGACACAGGGACACAGGGACACAGGGACAAAAGGACACAGGGACACAGGGACACAGGGACACAGGGACAAAAGGACACAGGGACACAGGGACACAGGGACACAAGGACAAAAGGACACCGGGACACAGGGACACAGGGACACAAGGACCAAAGGACAAAGGGACACAGGGACACAGGGACACAGGGACACAGGGACAAAGGGACACAGGGACAGAGGGACACAGGGACAGAGGGACACAGGGACACAAGGACACAGGGACACAGGGACACAGGGACACAGGGACACAAGGACACAGGGACACAGGGACAAAAGGACACAGGGACACAGGGACACAGGGACAAAATGACACAGGGACACAGGGACACAGGGACAAAAGGACACAGGGACAGGGACACAAGGACAAAGGGACACAGGGACACAGGGACACAGGGACAAAAGGACAAAAGGACACAGGGACACAGGGACACAAGGACAAAAGGACACAGGGACACAGGGACACAGGGACAAAAGGACACAGGGACACAGGAACAAAAGGACACAGGGACACAGGGACACAGGGACACAAGGACAAAAGGACACAGGGACACAGGGACACAGGGACACAAGGACCAAAGGACACAGGGACACAGGGACACAGGGACACAGGGACACAGGGACAAAGGGACACAGGGACAGAGGGACACAGGGACACAGGGACAGAGGGACACAGGGACACAAGGACACAGGGACACAGGGACACAGGGACACAAGGACACAGGGACACAGGGAAACAGGGACACAGGGACAAAAGGACACAGGAACACAGGGACACAGGGACAAAAGGACACAGGGACACATGGACACAGGGACACAGGGACACAGGGACACAGGGACAAAAGGACACAGGGACACAGGGACAAAAGGACAAAAGGACACAGGGACAAAGGGACACAGGGACACAGGGACAAAAGGACACAGAGACACAGGGACAAAAGGACACAGGGACACAGGAACACAGAGACAAAAGGACACAGGGACACAGGGACACAGGGACACAGGGACACAGGGACAAAAGGACACAGTGACACAGGGATACAGGGACAAAAGGACACAGGGACAAAAGGACACAGGGACACAGGGACAAAGGGACAGGGACACAGGGACACAGGGACAAAAGGACACAAGGACACAGGGACACAGGGACACAAGGACAAAAGGACAAAGGGACACAAGGACAAAAGGACACAGGGACACAGGGACAAAAGGACAAAGGGACACAGGGACACAGGGACACAGGGACAAAAGGACACAGGGACACAGGGACACAGGGACACAAGGACAAAAGGACACAGGGACACAGGGACACAGGGACACAGGGACAAAAGGACACAGGGACACAGCGACACAAGGACAAAAGGACACAGGGACACAGGGACACAGGGACACAAGGACAAAAGGACACAGGGACAAAAGAACACAGGGACACAAGGACAAAAGGACACAGGGACATAAGGACACAAGGACACAAGGACAAACGGACACAGGGACACAGGGACACAGGGACACAAGGACAAAAGGACACAGGGACACAGGGACACAGGGACACAAGGACACAGGGACACAGGGACACAGGGACAAAAGGACACAGGGACACAGGGACACAGGGACAAAAGGACAGAGGGACACAGGGACACAGGGACAAAAGGACACAGGGACACAAGGACACAGGGACACAGGGACACAGGGATATAGGGACATAGGGACAAAGGGACAAAAGGACACAGGGACACAGGGACACAGGGACAAAAGGACACAGGGACACAGGGACACAGGGACACAGGGACAAAAGGACACAGGGACAAAAGGACACAGGGACACAGGGACACAGGGACAAAAGGACACAGGGACACAGGGACACAGGGACACAGGGACACAGGGACAAAAGGACACAGGGACACAGGGACAAAGGGACAAAAGGACACAGGAACACAGGGACACAGGGACACAGGGACACAGGGACAAAAGGACACAGGGACACAGGGACAAAATAACACAGGGACACAGGGACAAAAGGACAAAAGGACACAGGGACACAGGGACAAAGGGACAAAAGGACACAGGGACACAGGGACACAGGGACACAGGGACAAAGGGACAAAAGGACACAGGGACACAGGGACACAGGGACAAAATGACACAGGGACACAGGGACACAGGGACACAGGGACAAAAGGACACAGGGACACAGGGACACAGGGACAAAAGGACACAGGGACACAGGGACAAAAGGACACAGGGACAGGGACACAAGGACAAAGGGACACAGGGACACAGGGACACAGGGACAAAAGGACAAAGGGACACAGGGACACAGGGACACAAGGACAAAAGGACACAGGGACACAGGGACAGGGACACAGGGACAAAAGGACACAGGGACACAGGGACACAGGGACAAAAGGACACAGGGACACAGGGACACAGGGACACAGGGACACAAGGACAAAAGGACACAGGGACACAGGGACACAGGGACACAAGGACCAAAGGACACAGGGACACAGGGACACAGGGACACAGGGACAAAAGGACACAGGGACACAGGGACACAGGGACAAAAGGACACAGGGACTCAGGGACACAGGGACACAGGGACAAAAGGACACAGTGACACAGGGATACAGGGACAAAAGGACACAGGGACACAGGGACAAAAGGACACAGGGACACAGGGACAAAGGGACAGGGACACAGGGACACAGGGACAAAAGGACACAAGGACACAGGGACACAGGGACACAAGGACAAAAGGACAAAGGGACACAAGGACAAAAGGACACAGGGACACAGGGACAAAAGGACAAAGGGACACAGGGACACAGGGACAAAAGGACACAGGGACACAGGGACACAAGGACAAAAGGACACAGGGACACAGGGACACAGGGACACAGGGACAAAAGGACACAGGGACACAGGGACACAGGGACAGAGGGACAAAAGGACACAGGGACACAGGGACACAGGGACACAGCGACACAAGGACAAAAGGACACAGGGACACAGGGACACAGGGACAGAGGGACACAAGGACCAAAGGACAAAGGGACACAGGGACACAGGGACACAGGGACAGAGGGACACAGGGACACAGGGACACAGGGACACAGGGACAAAGGGACACAGGGACAGAGGGACACAGGGACACAAGGACACAGGGACACAGGGACACAAGGACAAAAGGACACAGGGACAAAAGAACACAGGGACACAAGGACAAAAGGACACAGGGACACAGGGACATAAGGACACAAGGACACAAGGACAAACGGACACAGGGACACATGGACACAAGGAAAAAAGGACACAGGGACACAGGGACACAGGGACACAAGGACACAGGGACACAGGGACACAGGGACAAAAGGACACAGGGACACAGGGACAAAAGGACAGAGGGACACAGGGACACAGGGACAAAAGGACACAGGGACACAAGGACACAGGGACACAGGGACAAAAGGACACAGGGACATAGGGACATAGGGACAAAGGGACAAAAGGACACAGGGACACAGGGACACAGGGACACAGGGACAAAAGGACACAGGGACACAGGGACACAGGGACACAGGGACAAAAGGACACAGGGACAAAAGGACACAGGGACACAGGGACAAAAGGACACAGGGACACAGGGACACAGGGACACAGGGACAAAAGGACACAGGGACAAAGGGACAAAAGGACACAGGGACACAGGGACACAGGGACACAGGGACACAGGGACAAAAGGACACAGGGACACAGGGACAAAATAACACAGGGACACAGGGACAAAAGGACAAAAGGACACAGGCACACAGGGACACAGGGACACAGGGACACAAGGACAAAAGGACACAGGGACACAGGTACACAGGGAAACAGGGACACAGGGACACAGGGACAAAAGAACACAGGGACACAGGGACACATAGACAAAAGGACACAGGGACAAAAGGACACAGGGACACAGGGACACAGGGACACAGGGACAAAAGGACACAGGGACACAGGGACACAGGGACAAAAGGACACAGGGACACAAGGACAAAGGGACACAGGGACACAGGGACACAGGGACAAAAGGACACAGGGACACAGGGACACAAGGACAAAAGGACACAGGGACACAGGGACACAGGGACACAGGGACACAGGGACACAAGGACCAAAGGACAAAGGGACACAGGGACACAGGGACACAGGGACACAGGGACAAAGGGACACAGGGACAGAGGGACACAGGGACACAGGGACAGAGGGACACAGGGACACAAGGACACAGGGACACAGGGACACAGGGACACAGGGACACAAGGACACAGGGACACAGGGACACAGGGACAAAAGGACACAGGGACACAGGGACACAGGGACAAAATGACACAGGGACACAGGGACACAGGGACAAAAGGACACAGGGACAGGGGCACAAGGACAAAGGGACACAGGGACACAGGGACACAGGGACAAAAGGACAAAGGGACACAGGGACACAGGGACACAAGGACAAAAGGACACAGGGACACAGGGACACAGGGACACAGGGACACAGGGACAAAAGGACACAGGGACACAGGGACACAGGGACAAAAGGACACAGGGACACAGGGACACAGGGACACAGGGACACAGGGACACAAGGACAAAAGGACACAGGGACACAGGGACACAGGGACACAGGGACACAAGGACCAAAGGACACAGGGACACAGGGACACAGGGACACAGGGACACAGGGACAAAAGGACACAGGGACACCGGGACAAAAGGACACAGGCACACAGGGACACAGGGACACAGGGACACAGGGACACAGGGACAAAGGGACACAAGGACAAAAGGACACAGGGACACAAGGACAAAAGGACACAGGGACACAGGGACACAGGGACAAAAGGACACAGGGACACAGGGACACAGGGACACAGGGACAAAAGGACAGAGGGACACAGGGACACAGGGACAAAAGGACACAGGGACACAGGGACACAGGGACAAAAGGACACAGGGACACAGGGACAAAGGGACAAAAGGACACAGGGACACAGGGACACAGGGACAAAAGGACACAGGGACACAGGGACAAAAGGACACAGGGACACAGGGACAAAAGGACACAGGGACACAGGGACACAGGGACAAAAGGACACAGGGACACAGGGACACAGGGACAAAAGGACACAGGGACACAGGGACAAAGGGACAAAAGGACACAGGGACACAGGGACACAGGGACACAAGGACAAAAGGACACAGGGACACAGGGACACAGGGACACAGGGACAAAAGGACACAGGGACTCAGGGACACAGGGACAAAGGGACACAGGGACACAGGGACAAAAGGACACAGGGACTCAGGGACACAGGGACAAAAGGACAAAAGGACATAGGGACACAGGGACAAGGGGACAAAAGGACACAGGGACACAGGGACACAGGGACAAAAGGACACAAGGACAAAAGGACACAGGGACACAGGGACACAGGGACACAGGAACACAGGGACAAAAGGACACAGGGACACAGGGACAAAAGGACAAAAGGACACAGGGACAAAAGGACACAGGGACACAGGGACAAAAGGACACAGGGACACAGGGACAAAAGGACACAGGGACACAGGGACTCAGGGACACAGGGACACAGGGACAAAAGGACACAGGGACACAGGGACACAGGGACAAAAGGACACAGGGACAAAAGGACACAGGGACACAGGGACAAAGGGACAGGGACACAGGGACACAGGGACACAGGGACAAAATGACACAAGGACACAGGGACACAGGAACACAAGGACAAAAGGACACAGTGACACAAGAACAAAAGGACACAGGGACTCAGGGACAAAAGGACACAGGGACACAGGGACACAGGGACACAGGGCCACAAGGACAAAAGGACACAGGGACAAAAGGACACAGGGACACAGGGACAAAAGGACACAGGGACACAGGGACACAAGGACTCAGGGACAAAAGGACACAGGGACACAGGGACACAGGGACAAAAGGACACAGGGACACAGGGACACAGGGACACAGGGACACAGGGACAAAAGGACACAGGGACACAGGGACAGGGACACAGGGACACAGGGACAAAACGACACAGGGACACAGGGACACAAGGACAAAAGGACACAGGGAAACAGGGACAAAAGGACACAGGGACACCGGGACACAGGGACAAAAGGACAGAGGAACACAGGGACACAGGGACACAGGGACACAGGGACATAAGGACAAAAGGACACAGGGACACAAGGACAAAAGGACACAGGGACACAGGGACACAGGGACAAAAGGACACAGGGACACAGGGACACAAGGACAAAAGGAAACAGGGACACAAGTACACAGGGACACAGGGACACAGGGACACAAGGACAAAAGGACACAGGGACAAAAGGACACAGGGACAAAAGGACACAGGGACACAGGGACAAAGGGACACAGGGACACAGGGACAAAAGGACAAAAGGACACAGGGACACAGGGACACAGGGACAAAAGGACACAGGGACAAAAGGACACAGGGACACAGGTACAGAAGGACACAGGGACAAAAGGACACAGGGACACAGGGACACAGGGACAAAAGGACACAGGGACACAGGGACACAGGGACACAAGGACACAGGGACAAAAGGACACAGGGACACAGGGACACAGGGACACAGGGACAAAAGGACACAGGGACACAGGGACAAAGGGACACAGGGACACAGGGACAAAAGGACACAGAGACACAGGGACAAAAGGACACAGGGACACAGGAACACAGAGACAAAAGGACACAGGGACACAGGGACACAGGGACACAGGGACACAGGGACAAAAGGACACAGTGACACAGGGATACAGGGACAAAAGGACACAGGGACAAAAGGACACAGGGACACAGGGACAAAGGGACAGGGACACAGGGACACAGGGACAAAAGGACACAAGGACACAGGGACACAGGGACACAAGGACAAAAGGACAAAGGGACACAAGGACAAAAGGACACAGGGACACAGGGACAAAAGGACAAAGGGACACAGGGACACAGGGACACAGGGACAAAAGGACACAGGGACACAGGGACACAGGGACACAAGGACAAAAGGACACAGGGACACAGGGACACAGGGACACAGGGACAAAAGGACACAGGGACACAGCGACACAAGGACAAAAGGACACAGGGACACAGGGACACAGGGACACAAGGACAAAAGGACACAGGGACAAAAGAACACATGGACACAAGGACAAAAGGACACAGGGACACAGGGACATAAGGACACAAGGACACAAGGACAAACGGACACAGGGACACAGGGACACAGGGACACAAGGACAAAAGGACACAGGGACACAGGGACACAAGGACACAGGGACACAGGGACACAGGGACAAAAGGACACAGGGACACAGGGACACAGGGACAAAAGGACAGAGGGACACAGGGACACAGGGACAAAAGGACACAGGGACACAAGGACACAGGGACACAGGGACAAAAGGACACAGGGACATAGGGACATAGGGACAAAGGGACAAAAGGACACAGGGACACAGGGACACAGGGACAAAAGGACACAGGGACACAGGGACACAGGGACACAGGGACAAAAGGACACAGGGACAAAAGGACACAGGGACACAGGGACAAAAGGACACAGGGACACAGGGACACAGGGACACAGGGACAAAAGGACACAGGGACACAGGGCAAAGGGACAAAAGGACACAGGAACACAGGGACACAGGGACACAGGGACACAGGGACAAAAGGACACAGGGACAAAATAACACAGGGACACAGGGACAAAAGGACAAAAGGACACAGGGACACAGGGACAAAGGGACAAAAGGACACAGGGACACAGGGACACAGGGACACAGGGACACAGGGACACAGGGACACAGGGACAAAAGGACACAGGGACACAGGGACACAGGGACAAAATGACACAGGGACACAGGGACACAGGGACAAAAGGACACAGGGACACAAGGACACAGGGACAAAAGGACACAGGGACATAGGGACATAGGGACAAAGGGACAAAAGGACACAGGGACACAGGGACACAGGGACACAGGGACAAAAGGACACAGGGACACAGGGACACAGGGACACAGGGACAAAAGGACACAGGGACAAAAGGACACAGGGACACAGGGACACAGGGACAAAAGGACACAGGGACACAGGGACACAGGGACACAGGGACAAAAGGACACAGGGACACAGGGACACAGGGACACAGGGACAAAAGGACACAGGGACACAGGGACAAAAGGACACAGGGACAGGGACACAAGGACAAAGGGACACAGGGACACAGGGACAAAAGGACAAAGGGACACAGGGACACAGGGACACAAGGACAAAAGGACACAGGGACACAGGGACAGGGACACAGGGACAAAAGGACACAGGGACACAGGGACACAGGGACAAAAGGACACAGGGACACAGGGACACAGGGACACAGGGACACAAGGACAAAAGGACACAGGGACACAGGGACACAGGGACACAGGGACACAAGGACCAAAGGACACAGGGACACAGGGACACAGGGACAAAAGGACACAGGGACACAGGGACACAGGGACAAAAGGACACAGGGACACAGGGACTCAGGGACACAGGGACACAGGGACAAAAGGACACAGTGACACAGGGATACAGGGACAAAAGGACACAGGGACACAGGGACAAAAGGACACAGGGACACAGGGACAAAGGGACAGGGACACAGGGACACAGGGACAAAAGGACACAAGGACACAGGGACACAGGGACACAAGGACAAAAGGACAAAGGGACACAAGGACAAAAGGACACAGGGACACAGGGACAAAAGGACAAAGGGACACAGGGACACAGGGACAAAAGGACACAGGGACACAGGGACACAAGGACAAAAGGACACAGGGACACAGGGACACAGGGACACAGGGACAAAAGGACACAGGGACACAGGGACACAGGGACAGAGGGACAAAAGGACACAGGGACACAGGGACACAGGGACACAGCGACACAAGGACAAAAGGACACAGGGACACAGGGACACAGGGACAGAGGGACACAAGGACCAAAGGACAAAGGGACACAGGGACACAGGGACACAGGGACAGAGGGACACAGGGACACAGGGACACAGGGACACAGGGACAAAGGGACACAGGGACAGAGGGACACAGGGACACAAGGACACAGGGACACAGGGACACAAGGACAAAAGGACACAGGGACAAAAGAACACAGGGACACAAGGACAAAAGGACACAGGGACACAGGGACATAAGGACACAAGGACACAAGGACAAACGGACACAGGGACACAGGGACACATGGACACAAGGAAAAAAGGACACAGGGACACAGGGACACAGGGACACAAGGACACAGGGACACAGGGACACAGGGACAAAAGGACACAGGGACACAGGGACAAAAGGACAGAGGGACACAGGGACACAGGGACAAAAGGACACAGGGACACAAGGACACAGGGACACAGGGACAAAAGGACACAGGGACATAGGGACATAGGGACAAAGGGACAAAAGGACACAGGGACACAGGGACACAGGGACAAAAGGACACAGGGACACAGGGACACAGGGACACAGGGACAAAAGGACACAGGGACAAAAGGACACAGGGACACAGGGACACAGGGACAAAAGGACACAGGGACACAGGGACACAGGGACACAGGGACAAAAGGACACAGGGACAAAGGGACAAAAGGACACAGGGACACAGGGACACAGGGACACAGGGACACAGGGACACAGGGACACAGGGACAAAATAACACAGGGACACAGGGACAAAAGGACAAAAGGACACAGGCACACAGGGACACAGGGACACAGGGACACAGGGACACAAGGACAAAAGGACACAGGGACACAGGTACACAGGGAAACAGGGACACAGGGACACAGGGACAAAAGAACACAGGGACACAGGGACACATAGACAAAAGGACACAGGGACAAAAGGACACAGGGACACAGGGACACAGGGACACAGGGACAAAAGGACACAGGGACACAGGGACACAGGGACAAAAGGACACAGGGACACAAGGACAAAGGGACACAGGGACACAGGGACACAGGGACAAAAGGACACAGGGACACAGGGACACAGGGACACAGGGACAAAAGGACACAGGGACTCAGGGACACAGGGACACAAGGACAAAAGGACACAGGGACACAGGGACACAGGGACACAGGGACACAAGGACCAAAGGACAAAGGGACACAGGGACACAGGGACACAGGGACACAGGGACAAAGGGACACAGGGACAGAGGGACACAGGGACAGAGGGACACAGGGACACAAGGACACAGGGACACAGGGACACAGGGACACAGGGACACAAGGAAACAGGGACACAGGGACAAAAGGACACAGGGACACAGGGACACAGGGACAAAATGACACAGGGACACAGGGACACAGGGACAAAAGGACACAGGGACAGGGACACAAGGACAAAGGGACACAGGGACACAGGGACAAAAGGACAAAGGGACACAGGGACACAGGGACACAAGGACAAAAGGACACAGGGACACAGGGACACAGGGACACAGGGACAAAAGGACACAGGGACACAGGGACAAAAGGACACAGGGACACAGGGACACAGGGACACAAGGACAAAAGGACACAGGGACACAGGGACACAGGGACACAGGGACACAAGGACCAAAGGACACAGGGACACAGGGACACAGGGACACAGGGACAAAGGGACACAGGGACAGAGGGACACAGGGACACAGGGACAGAGGGACACAGGGACACAAGGACACAGGGACACAGGGACACAGGGACACAAGGACACAGGGACACAGGGAAACAGGGACACAGGGACAAAAGGACACAGGAACACAGGGACACAGGGACAAAAGGACACAGGGACACATGGACACAGGGACACAGGGACACAGGGACAAAAGGACACAGGGACACAGGGACAAAAGGACAAAAGGACACAGGGACAAAGGGACACAGGGACACAGGGACAAAAGGACACAGAGACACAGGGACAAAAGGACACAGGGACACAGGAACACAGAGACAAAAGGACACAGGGACACAGGGACACAGGGACACAGGGACACAGGGACAAAAGGACACAGTGACACAGGGATACAGGGACAAAAGGACACAGGGACAAAAGGACACAGGGACACAGGGACAAAGGGACAGGGACACAGGGACACAGGGACAAAAGGACACAAGGACACAGGGACACAGGGACACAAGGACAAAAGGACAAAGGGACACAAGGACAAAAGGACACAGGGACACAGGGACAAAAGGACAAAGGGACACAGGGACACAGGGACACAGGGACAAAAGGACACAGGGACACAGGGACACAGGGACACAAGGACAAAAGGACACAGGGACACAGGGACACAGGGACACAGGGACAAAAGGACACAGGGACACAGCGACACAAGGACAAAAGGACACAGGGACACAGGGACACAGGGACACAAGGACAAAAGGACACAGGGACAAAAGAACACAGGGACACAAGGACAAAAGGACACAGGGACACAGGGACATAAGGACACAAGGACACAAGGACAAACGGACACAGGGACACAGGGACACAGGGACACAAGGACAAAAGGACACAGGGACACAGGGACACAGGGACACAAGGACACAGGGACACAGGGACAAAAGGACACAGGGACACAGGGACACAGGGACAAAAGGACAGAGGGACACAGGGACAAAAGGACACAGGGACACAAGGACACAGGGACACAGGGACACAGGGACATAGGGACATAGGGACAAAGGGACAAAAGGACACAGGGACACAGGGACACAGGGACAAAAGGACACAGGGACACAGGGACACAGGGACACAGGGACAAAAGGACACAGGGACAAAAGGACACAGGGACACAGGGACACAGGGACAAAAGGACACAGGGACACAGGGACACAGGGACACAGGGACACAGGGACAAAAGGACACAGGGACACAGGGACAAAGGGACAAAAGGACACAGGAACACAGGGACACAGGGACACAGGGACACAGGGACAAAAGGACACAGGGACACAGGGACAAAATAACACAGGGACACAGGGACAAAAGGACAAAAGGACACAGGGACACAGGGACAAAGGGACAAAAGGACACAGGGACACAGGGACACAGGGACACAGGGACAAAAGGACACAGGGACACAGGGACACAGGGACAAAATGACACAGGGACACAGGGACACAGGGACAAAAGGACACAGGGACACAGGGACACAGGGACAAAAGGACACAGGGACACAGGGACAAAAGGACACAGGGACAGGGACACAAGGACAAAGGGACACAGGGACACAGGGACACAGGGACAAAAGGACAAAGGGACACAGGGACACAGGGACACAAGGACAAAAGGACACAGGGACACAGGGACAGGGACACAGGGACAAAAGGACACAGGGACACAGGGACACAGGGACAAAAGGACACAGGGACACAGGGACACAGGGACACAGGGACACAAGGACAAAAGGACACAGGGACACAGGGACACAGGGACACAAGGACCAAAGGACACAGGGACACAGGGACACAGGGACACAGGGACAAAAGGACACAGGGACACAGGGACACAGGGACAAAAGGACACAGGGACTCAGGGACACAGGGACACAGGGACAAAAGGACACAGTGACACAGGGATACAGGGACAAAAGGACACAGGGACACAGGGACAAAAGGACACAGGGACACAGGGACAAAGGGACAGGGACACAGGGACACAGGGACAAAAGGACACAAGGACACAGGGACACAGGGACACAAGGACAAAAGGACAAAGGGACACAAGGACAAAAGGACACAGGGACACAGGGACAAAAGGACAAAGGGACACAGGGACACAGGGACAAAAGGACACAGGGACACAGGGACACAAGGACAAAAGGACACAGGGACACAGGGACACAGGGACACAGGGACAAAAGGACACAGGGACACAGGGACACAGG
The DNA here is from genome assembly GCA_038501925.1 of Xenopus petersii. Classification (NCBI taxonomy): domain Eukaryota; kingdom Metazoa; phylum Chordata; class Amphibia; order Anura; family Pipidae; genus Xenopus; species Xenopus petersii. The sequence goes on from JBCGBM010000296.1 coordinate 16,176, forward strand.
GACAGAGGGACAAAAGGACACAGGGACACAGGGACACAGGGACACAGCGACACAAGGACAAAAGGACACAGGGACACAGGGACACAGGGACAGAGGGACACAAGGACCAAAGGACAAAGGGACACAGGGACACAGGGACACAGGGACAGAGGGACACAGGGACACAGGGACACAGGGACACAGGGACAAAGGGACACAGGGACAGAGGGACACAGGGACACAAGGACACAGGGACACAGGGACACAAGGACAAAAGGACACAGGGACAAAAGAACACAGGGACACAAGGACAAAAGGACACAGGGACACAGGGACATAAGGACACAAGGACACAAGGACAAACGGACACAGGGACACATGGACACAAGGAAAAAAGGACACAGGGACACAGGGACACAGGGACACAAGGACACAGGGACACAGGGACACAGGGACAAAAGGACACAGGGACACAGGGACAAAAGGACAGAGGGACACAGGGACACAGGGACAAAAGGACACAGGGACACAAGGACACAGGGACACAGGGACAAAAGGACACAGGGACATAGGGACATAGGGACAAAGGGACAAAAGGACACAGGGACACAGGGACACAGGGACAAAAGGACACAGGGACACAGGGACACAGGGACACAGGGACAAAAGGACACAGGGACAAAAGGACACAGGGACACAGGGACAAAAGGACACAGGGACACAGGGACACAGGGACACAGGGACAAAAGGACACAGGGACAAAGGGACAAAAGGACACAGGGACACAGGGACACAGGGACACAGGGACACAGGGACAAAAGGACACAGGGACACAGGGACAAAATAACACAGGGACACAGGGACAAAAGGACAAAAGGACACAGGCACACAGGGACACAGGGACACAGGGACACAGGGACACAAGGACAAAAGGACACAGGGACACAGGTACACAGGGAAACAGGGACACAGGGACACAGGGACAAAAGAACACAGGGACACAGGGACACATAGACAAAAGGACACAGGGACAAAAGGACACAGGGACACAGGGACACAGGGACACAGGGACAAAAGGACACAGGGACACAGGGACACAGGGACAAAAGGACACAGGGACACAAGGACAAAGGGACACAGGGACACAGGGACACAGGGACAAAAGGACACAGGGACACAGGGACACAAGGACAAAAGGACACAGGGACACAGGGACACAGGGACACAGGGACACAGGGACACAAGGACCAAAGGACAAAGGGACACAGGGACACAGGGACACAGGGACACAGGGACAAAGGGACACAGGGACAGAGGGACACAGGGACACAGGGACAGAGGGACACAGGGACACAAGGACACAGGGACACAGGGACACAGGGACACAGGGACACAGGGACACAAGGACACAGGGACACAGGGACACAGGGACAAAAGGACACAGGGACACAGGGACACAGGGACAAAATGACACAGGGACACAGGGACACAGGGACAAAAGGACACAGGGACAGGGACACAAGGACAAAGGGACACAGGGACACAGGGACACAGGGACAAAAGGACAAAGGGACACAGGGACACAGGGACACAAGGACAAAAGGACACAGGGACACAGGGACACAGGGACACAGGGACACAGGGACAAAAGGACACAGGGACACAGGGACACAGGGACAAAAGGACACAGGGACACAGGGACACAGGGACACAGGGACACAGGGACACAAGGACAAAAGGACACAGGGACACAGGGACACAGGGACACAGGGACACAAGGACCAAAGGACACAGGGACACAGGGACACAGGGACACAGGGACACAGGGACAGAGGGACACAGGGACACAGGGACAGAGGGACACAGGGACACAAGGACACAGGGACACAGGGACACAGGGACACAAGGACACAGGGACACAGGGAAACAGGGACACAGGGACAAAAGGACACAGGGACACAGGGACAAAAGGACACAGGGACCCATGGACACAGGGACACAGGGACACAGGGACACAGGGACAAAAGGACACAGGGACACAGGGACAAAAGGACAAAAGGACACAGGGACACAGGGACACAAGGACACAGGGACACAGGGACACAAGGACAAAAGGACACAGGGACACAGGAACACAGGGACAAAAGGACACAGGGACACAGGGACACAGGGACAAAAGGACAAAAGGACAAAGGGACACAGGGACAAAAGGACACAGGGACACAGGGACACAGGGACAAAAGGACACAGGAACACAGGGACAAAAGGACACAGGGACACAGGGACTCAGGGACACAGGGACACAGGGACAAAAGGACACAGGGACACAGGGACACAGGGACAAAAGGACACAGGGACACAGGGACAAAAGGACACAGGGACACAGGGACACAGGGACAAAGGGACAGGGACACAGGGACACAGGGACAAAAGGACACAAGGACACAGGGACACAGGGACACAAGGACAAAAGGACACAGGGACACAAGAACAAAAGGACACAGGGACACAGGGACAAAAGGACACAGGGACACAGGGCCACAAGGACAAAAGGACACAGGGACAAAAGGACACAGGGACACAGGGACAAAAGGACACAGGGACACAGGGACACAGGGACTCAGGGACAAAAGGACACAGGGACACAGGGACACAGGGACAAAAGGACACAGGGACAAAAGGACACAGGGACACAGGGACAAAAGGACACAGGGACACAGGGACACAGGGACAGGGACACAGGGACAAAAGGACACAGGGACACAGGGACACAGGGACAGGGACACAGGGACACAGGGACACAGGGACAAAAAGACACAGGGACACAGGGACACAAGGACAAAAGGACACAGGGACACAAGGACAAAAGGACACAGGGAAACAGGGACAAAAAGACACAGGGACACCGGGACACAGGGACAAAAGGACACAGGCGCACAGGGACACAGGGACACAGGGACACAAGGACAAAAGGACACAGGGACACAAGGACAAAAGGACACAGGGACACAGGGACACAGGGACAAAAGGACACAGGGACACAGGGACACAAGGACAAAAGGACACAGGGACACAAGGACACAGGGACACAGGGACACAAGGACAAAAGGACACAGGGACACAGGGACAAAAGGACACAGGGACAAAGGGACACAGGGACACAGGGACAAAAGGACAAAAGGACACAGGGACACAGGGACACAGGGAAAAAAGGACACAGGGACAAAAGGACACAGGGACACAGGTACACAAGGACACAGGGACAAAAGGACACAGGGACACAGGGACACAGGGACACAGGGACACAGGGACAAAAGGACACAGGGACACAGGGACACAAGGACACAGGGACAAAAGGACACAGGGACACAGGGACACAGGGACACAGGGACAAAGGGACAGAGGGACACAGGGACAGAGGGACACAGGGACAAAAGGACACAGGGACACAGGGACAAAAGGACACAGGGACGCAGGGACACAGGGACAAAAGGACACAGGGACACAGGGACACAGGGACACAGGGACACAGGGACAAAAGGACATAGGGACACAGGGACAAAGGGACAAAATGACACAGGGACACAGGGACAGAGGGACACAGGGACAGAAGGACACAGGGACACAGGGACACAGGGACAAAAGGACACAGGGACAAAATAACACAGGGACACAGGGACAAAAGGACACAGGGACACAGGGAAAAAAGGACACAGGGACACAGGGACACAGGGAAACAGGGACACAGGGACAAAAGGACACAGGGACACATAGAAAAAAGGACACAGGGACACAGGGACACAGGGACAAAAGGACACAGGGACACAGGGACACAGGGACACAGGGACAAAAGGACACAGGGACACAGGGACAAAAGGACACAGGGACACAAGGACAAAGGGACACAGGGACACAGGGACAAAAGGACACAGGGACACAGGGACACAAGGACAAAAGGACACAGGGACACAGGGACAAAAGGACACAGGGACACAGGGACACAGGGACAAAAGGACACAGGGACACAGGGACACAGGGACACAAGGACAAAAGGACACAGGGACACAGGTACACAGGGACAGAGGGACACAGGGACACAAGGACCAAAGGACACAGGGACACAGGGACACAGGGACACAGGGACACAGGGACAAAAGGACACAGGGACACAGGGACACAAGGACCAAAGGACACAGGGACACAGGGACAGAGGGACAGAGGGACACAGGGACACAGGGACACAGGGACAGAGGGACACAGGGACACAGGGACACAGGGACAGAGGGACACAGGGACACAAGGACACAGGGACACAGGGACACAGGGACACAGGGACACAAGGACACAGGGACACAGGGACAAAAGGACACAGGGACACAGGGACACAGGGACACAGGGACAAAAGGACACAGGGACACAGGGACAAAAGGACAATAGGACACAGGGACACAGGGACACAAGGACACAGGGACACAGGGACACAAGGTCAAAAGGACACAGGGACACAGGGACACAGGGACACAGGAACACAGGGACAAAAGGACACAGGGGACACAGGGACAAGAGGACACAGGGACAAAAGGACACAGGGACACAGGGACACAGGGACAAAAGGACACAGGGACACAGGGACAAAAGGACACAGGGACACAGGGACACAGGGACTCAGGGACACAGGGACACAGGGACAAAAGGACACAGGGACACAGGGACACAGGACAAAAGGACACAGGGACAAAAGGACACAGGGACACAGGGACACAGGGACACAGGACAAAGGGACAGGACACAGGGGCACAGGGACACAGGGACACAGGGACAAAAGGACACAAGGACACAGGGACACAGGGACACAAGGACAACAGGACACAGGGACAAAAGGACACAGGGACACAGGGACAAAAGGACACAGGGACACAGGGACACAGGGACACAGGGCCACAAGGACAAAAGGACACAGGGACAAAAGGACACAGGGACACAGGACAAAAGGACACAGGCACACAGGGACACAGGGACTCAGGGACAAAAGGACACAGGGACACAGGGACACAGGGACAAAAGGACACAGGGACACAGGACAAAAGGACACAGGGACACAGGGACAGGGACACAGGGACACAGGGACAAAACGACACAGGGACACAGGGACACAAGGACAAAAGGACACAGGGACACAAGGACAAAAGGACACAGGGAAACAGGGACAAAAGGACACAGGGACACCGGGACAAAAGGACACAGGGACACAGGGACACAGGGACACAGGGACACAGGGACACAGGGACACAGGGACACAGGACACAGGGACACAAGGACAAAAGGACACAGGGACACAAGGACAAAAGGACACAGGGACACAGGGACACAGGGACAAAAGGACACAGGGACACAGGGACACAGGGACACAAGGACACAGGGACACAGGGACACAAGTACACAGGGACACAGGGACACAAGGACAAAAGGACACAGGGACAAAAGGACACAGGGACACAGGGACACAGGACACAGGGACACAGGGACAAAAGGACACAGTGACACAGGGATACAGGGACAAAAGGACACAGGGACAAAAGGACACAGGGACACAGGGACAAAGGGACAGGGACACAGGGACACAGGGACAAAAGGACACAAGGACACAGGGACACAGGGACACAAGGACAAAAGGACAAAGGGACACAAGGACAAAAGGACACAGGGACACAGGGACAAAAGGACAAAGGGACACAGGGACACAGGGACAAAAGGACACAGGGACACAGGGACACAGGGACACAAGGACAAAAGGACACAGGGACACAGGGACACAGGGACACAGGGACAAAAGGACACAGGGACACAGCGACACAAGGACAAAAGGACACAGGGACACAGGGACACAGGGACACAAGGACAAAAGGACACAGGGACAAAAGAACACATGGACACAAGGACAAAAGGACACAGGGACACAGGGACATAAGGACACAAGGACACAAGGACAAACGGACACAGGGACACAGGGACACAGGGACACAAGGACAAAAGGACACAGGGACACAGGGACACAAGGACACAGGGGACACAGGGACACAGGGACAAAAGGACACAGGGACACAGGGACACAGGGACAAAAGGACAGAGGGACACAGGGACACAGGGACAAAAGGACACAGGGACACAAGGACACAGGGACACAGGGACAAAAGGACACAGGGACATAGGGACATAGGGACAAAGGGACAAAAGGACACAGGGACACAGGGACACAGGGACAAAAGGACACAGGGACACAGGGACACAGGGACACAGGGACAAAAGGACACAGGGACAAAAGGACACAGGGACACAGGGACAAAAGGACACAGGGACACAGGGACACAGGGACACAGGGACACAGGGACAAAAGGACACAGGGACACAGGGCAAAGGGACAAAAGGACACAGGAACACAGGGACACAGGGACACAGGGACACAGGGACACAGGGACAAAAGGACACAGGGACAAAATAACACAGGGACACAGGGACAAAAGGACAAAAGGACACAGGGACACAGGGACAAAGGGACAAAAGGACACAGGGACACAGGGACACAGGGACACAGGGACACAGGGACACAGGGACACAGGGACAAAAGGACACAGGGACACAGGGACACAGGGACAAAATGACACAGGGACACAGGGACACAGGGACAAAAGGACACAGGGACACAAGGACACAGGGACAAAAGGACACAGGGACATAGGGACATAGGGACAAAGGGACAAAAGGACACAGGGACACAGGGACACAGGGACACAGGACAAAAGGACACAGGGACACAGGGACACAGGGACACAGGGACAAAAGGACACAGGGACAAAAGGACACAGGGACACAGGGACACAGGGACAAAAGGACACAGGGACACAGGGACACAGGGACACAGGGACAAAAGGACACAGGGACACAGGGACACAGGGACACAGGGACAAAAGGACACAGGGACACAGGGACAAAAGGACACAGGGACAGGGACACAAGGACAAAGGGACACAGGGACACAGGGACAAAAGGACAAAGGGACACAGGGACACAGGGACACAAGGACAAAAGGACACAGGGACACAGGGACAGGGACACAGGGACAAAAGGACACAGGGACACAGGGACACAGGGACACAGGGACAAAAGGACACAGGGACACAGGGACACAGGGACACAGGGACACAAGGACAAAAGGACACAGGGACACAGGGACACAGGGACACAGGGACACAAGGACCAAAGGACACAGGACACAGGGACACAGGGACAAAAGGACACAGGGACACAGGGACACAGGGACAAAAGGACACAGGGACACAGGGACTCAGGGACACAGGGACACAGGGACAAAAGGACACAGTGACACAGGGATACAGGGACAAAAGGACACAGGGACACAGGGACAAAAGGACACAGGGACACAGGGACAAAGGGACAGGGACACAGGGACACAGGGACAAAAGGACACAAGGACACAGGGACACAGGGACACAAGGACAAAAGGACAAAGGGACACAAGGACAAAAGGACACAGGGACACAGGGACAAAAGGACAAAGGGACACAGGGACACAGGGACAAAAGGACACAGGGACACAGGGACACAAGGACAAAAGGACACAGGGACACAGGGACACAGGGACACAGGGACAAAAGGACACAGGGACACAGGGACACAGGGACAGAGGGACAAAAGGACACAGGGACACAGGGACACAGGGACACAGCGACACAAGGACAAAAGGACACAGGGACACAGGGACACAGGGACAGAGGGACACAAGGACCAAAGGACAAAGGGACACAGGGACACAGGGACACAGGGACAGAGGGACACAGGGACACAGGGACACAGGGACACAGGGACAAAGGGACACAGGGACAGAGGGACACAGGGACACAAGGACACAGGGACACAGGGACACAAGGACAAAAGGACACAGGGACAAAAGAACACAGGGACACAAGGACAAAAGGACACAGGGACACAGGGACATAAGGACACAAGGACACAAGGACAAACGGACACAGGGACACAGGGACACATGGACACAAGGAAAAAAGGACACAGGGACACAGGGACACAGGGACACAAGGACACAGGGACACAGGGACACAGGGACAAAAGGACACAGGGACACAGGGACAAAAGGACAGAGGGACACAGGGACACAGGGACAAAAGGACACAGGGACACAAGGACACAGGGACACAGGGACAAAAGGACACAGGGACATAGGGACATAGGGACAAAGGGACAAAAGGACACAGGGACACAGGGACACAGGGACAAAAGGACACAGGGACACAGGGACACAGGGACACAGGGACAAAAGGACACAGGGACACAGGGACAAAAGGACACAGGGACACAGGGACACAGGGACACAGGGACAAAAGGACACAGGGACAAAGGGACAAAAGGACACAGGGACACAGGGACACAGGGACACAGGGACACAGGGACACAGGGACAAAATAACACAGGGACACAGGGACAAAAGGACAAAAGGACACAGGCACACAGGGACACAGGGACACAGGGACACAGGGACACAAGGACAAAAGGACACAGGGACACAGGTACACAGGGAAACAGGGACACAGGGACACAGGGACAAAAGAACACAGGGACACAGGGACACATAGACAAAAGGACACAGGGACAAAAGGACACAGGGACACAGGGACACAGGGACACAGGGACAAAAGGACACAGGGACACAGGGACACAGGGACAAAAGGACACAGGGACACAAGGACAAAGGGACACAGGGACACAGGGACACAGGGACAAAAGGACACAGGGACACAGGGACACAGGGACACAGGGACAAAAGGACACAGGGACACAGGGACACAGGGACACAAGGACAAAAGGACACAGGGACACAGGGACACAGGGACACAGGGACACAAGGACCAAAGGACAAAGGGACACAGGGACACAGGGACACAGGGACACAGGGACAAAGGGACACAGGGACAGAGGGACACAGGGACAGAGGGACACAGGGACACAAGGACACAGGGACACAGGGACACAGGGACACAGGGACACAAGGACACAGGGACACAGGGACAAAAGGACACAGGGACACAGGGACACAGGGACAAAATGACACAGGGACACAGGGACACAGGGACAAAAGGACACAGGGACAGGGACACAAGGACAAAGGGACACAGGGACACAGGGACACAGGGACAAAAGGACAAAGGGACACAGGGACACAGGGACACAAGGACAAAAGGACACAGGGACACTGGGACACAGGGACACAGGGACAAAAGGACACAGGGACACAGGGACAAAAGGACACAGGGACACAGGGACACAGGGACACAAGGACAAAAGGACACAGGGACACAGGGACACAGGGACACAGGGACACAAGGACCAAAGGACACAGGGACACAGGGACACAGGGACACAGGGACAAAGGGACACAGGGACAGAGGGACACAGGGACACAGGGACAGAGGGACACAGGGACACAAGGACACAGGGACACAGGGACACAGGGACACAAGGACACAGGGACACAGGGAAACAGGGACACAGGGACAAAAGGACACAGGAACACAGGGACACAGGGACAAAAGGACACAGGGACACATGGACACAGGGACACAGGGACACAGGGACAAAAGGACACAGGGACACAGGGACAAAAGGACAAAAGGACACAGGGACAAAGGGACACAGGGACACAGGGACAAAAGGACACAGAGACACAGGACAAAAGGACACAGGGACACAGGAACACAGAGACAAAAGGACACAGGGACACAGGGACACAGGGACACAGGGACACAGGGACAAAAGGACACAGTGACACAGGGATACAGGGACAAAAGGACACAGGGACAAAAGGACACAGGGACACAGGGACAAAGGGACAGGGACACAGGGACACAGGGACAAAAGGACACAAGGACACAGGGACACAGGGACACAAGGACAAAAGGACAAAGGGACACAAGGACAAAAGGACACAGGGACACAGGGACAAAAGGACAAAGGGACACAGGGACACAGGGACACAGGGACAAAAGGACACAGGGACACAGGGACACAGGGACACAAGGACAAAAGGACACAGGGACACAGGGACACAGGGACACAGGGACAAAAGGACACAGGGACACAGCGACACAAGGACAAAAGGACACAGGGACACAGGGACACAGGGACACAAGGACAAAAGGACACAGGGACAAAAGAACACAGGGACACAAGGACAAAAGGACATAGGGACACAGGGACATAAGGACACAAGGACACAAGGACAAACGGACACAGGGACACAGGGACACAGGGACACAAGGACAAAAGGACACAGGGACACAGGGACACAGGGACACAAGGACACAGGGACACAGGGACACAGGGACAAAAGGACACAGGGACACAGGGACACAGGGACAAAAGGACAGAGGGACACAGGGACAAAAGGACACAGGGACACAAGGACACAGGGACACAGGGACACAGGGACATAGGGACATAGGGACAAAGGGACAAAAGGACACAGGGACACAGGGACACAGGGACAAAAGGACACAGGGACACAGGGACACAGGGACACAGGGACAAAAGGACACAGGGACAAAAGGACACAGGGACACAGGGACACAGGGACAAAAGGACACAGGGACACAGGGACACAGGGACACAGGGACACAGGGACAAAAGGACACAGGGACACAGGGACAAAGGGACAAAAGGACACAGGAACACAGGGGACACAGGGACACAGGGACACAGGGACAAAAGGACACAGGGACACAGGGACAAAATAACACAGGGACACAGGGACAAAAGGACAAAAGGACACAGGGACACAGGGACAAAGGGACAAAAGGACACAGGGACACAGGGACACAGGGACACAGGGACAAAAGGACACAGGGACACAGGGACACAGGGACAAAATGACACAGGGACACAGGGACACAGGGACAAAAGGACACAGGGACACAGGGACACAGGGACAAAAGGACACAGGGACACAGGGACAAAAGGACACAGGGACAGGGACACAAGGACAAAGGGACACAGGGACACAGGGACACAGGGACAAAAGGACAAAGGGACACAGGGACACAGGGACAACAAGGACAAAAGGACACAGGGACACAGGGACAGGGACACAGGGACAAAAGGACACAGGGACACAGGGACACAGGGACAAAAGGACACAGGGACACAGGGACACAGGGACACAGGGACACAAGGACAAAAGGACACAGGGACACAGGGACACAGGGACACAAGGACAAAGGACACAGGGACACAGGGACACAGGGACACAGGGACACAGGGACAAAAGGACACAGGGACACAGGGACACAGGGACAAAAGGACACAGGGACTCAGGGACACAGGGACACAGGGACAAAAGGACACAGTGACACAGGGATACAGGGACAAAAGGACACAGGGACACAGGACAAAAGGACACAGGGACACAGGGACAAAGGGACAGGGACACAGGGACACAGGGACAAAAGGACACAAGGACACAGGGACACAGGGACACAAGGACAAAAGGACAAAGGGACACAAGGACAAAAGGACACAGGGACACAGGGACAAAAGGACAAAGGGACACAGGGACACAGGGACAAAAGGACACAGGGACACAGGGACACAGGACAAAAGGACACAGGGACACAGGGACACAGGGACACAGGGACAAAAGGACACAGGGACACAGGGACACAGGGACAGAGGGACAAAAGGACACAGGGACACAGGGACACAGGACACAGCGACACAAGGACAAAAGGACACAGGGACACAGGGACACAGGGACAGAGGGACACAAGGACCAAAGGACAAAGGGACACAGGGACACAGGGACACAGGGACAGAGGGACACAGGGACACAGGGACACAGGGACACAGGGACACAGGGACAAAGGGACACAGGGACAGAGGGACACAGGGACACAGGACACAGGGACACAGGGACACAAGGACAAAAGGACACAGGGACAAAAGAACACAGGGACACAAGGACAAAAGGACACAGGGACACAGGGACAAAGGACACAGGACACAAGGACAAAGGACACAGGGACACATGGACACAGGGACAAAAGGACACAGGGACACAGGACACAGGGACACAAGGACACAGGGACACAGGGACACAGGGACAAAAGGACACAGGGACACAGGGACAAAAGGACAGAGGGACACAGGGACACAGGGACAAAGGACACAGGGACACAAGGACACAGGGACAAAGGACACAGGGACATAGGACATAGGGACAAAGGACAAAAGGACACAGGGACACAGGGACACAGGACACAGGGACAAAAGGACACAGGACACAGGGACACAGGGACACAGGGACAAAAGGACACAGGGACAAAAGGACACAGGGACACAGGACAAAGGACACAGGGAACAGGACACAGGGACACAGGGACAAAGGACACAGGGACAAAGGGACAAAAGGACACAGGGACACAGGGACACAGGGACACAGGGA